>JAJIBD010007623.1:0-148844 GCA_021461705.1 Cryptotis parvus | reverse complement strand
TGTGTATCCCTTTACCTGCTTTCAGCACTCAGTTCTTGTCCAGAGTGATCATTTCCAACTATTACTGTCATACTCATCTTTAATTGTTCTTTGAGCCCCCATGTTTGTGGCAAGCTTCCAACCATTTGATTTTCTTCTTCAGTAAAACACCTTTTACTTCTTATAATCCTCTACTAGGTACTCTTTTTCTCTTATTGAATATATAGGTACTCTACACACAACAAAGTCTTTACCATTTATAAGCATGTGGAGTATTTTAAAGTTTATATGTATATATACATATATACACATACACATATATTTATTTTATATATTTATATATTAAATATATACAATATAAATATATTATATTATATTTATTATGTATTATATTTATTTTATATATTATCTTATACATATATATTTATTTTATATATTTACATATTAAATATATAAATATAAATATAATATATTTAAATATACAAATACATATTTATATTATATACACACATATATGTATATATGCATGCATATATTTATACATATATATTGCTATATATAAAATATATACAGGTTATATATACACATATTATATTATATAATACTGAAGTGTTATATATACATATATGTATATATAATACTGAAGTATTATATATACATATATGTGTGTATATATGTATATTTATATATGTATAGCAATTAGAACTGGATGGAACTTAAAAATAGGTGCCTCCTCTCCTTCCCTATTGCTGATGAGGAAAACTGACAGAGAAATCAATTCCACGTGTCTGAGATCAGATTTTCTGTTAGCAGCAAAGCTTGAATGAGCACCTGAAACTTTTAACCCATGATTAAGTTATTTTCCTATGATGACTTCCTTTCTTTAATGTCTTTTATTTCACATTTTAAAAATGCTAAAGGAAAAGTTTGTTGTTGTTGTTTGTTTTTTTTCCATGCACTGAGCTCACAGGCTCACTTTATTGTGATCTGTGAACCAATGTTTACTAGGCAACAGTTTCCTTCAGTCACCATCACTGGAAAACCACAACATACCCGTACACCAGAAGAAACAAAGCCGAAATACAATAACCAGGGCAGCCAGGGATGGAGACTAACATTAGACAAGACACATAAAGGGGACCTGAAACCACAGGGATAACGTGGCCCAGGGGCTTTATCTCAAGAAAAGCAAATTATTTCAGTCAACAGGAAATACTCAGGGCAGTTGCCACTTCAGAAATCTACCAACACTCACTATTGCTGTTTCCTGTGCCAATCTCACTGACTTCAACCACACTCCCGTGAGGGTCCTGGTGTTCCTGATTCTCTGGAGGCAAAGAGTAGACTTCAGGGGAGAGCCTTGTGAGGAGGTACCTGGAGTCCCAGGTTAGGGCCCTTTCTGCCAATCTTACTGAACTTCACCATGTTCCTGCCATGGTTCTGTGAATCTACATCCTCCACCTACTTCCTACCAAAGAACCAGTGCTCAAAGAACCAGTGCCCTAAGAACCAGGGCCCTGCTGGGTCTATTCGCATCTACTCCTGAATCAACTGTACTGAGCAGGAGAAACCTTTGCAGGTGTAAAAATAACTTTGTAAATAACAGTGTAAATAAATAAAAAACAAAAAAAAAAGAACCAGTGACCAGTGCCAGGGTAAAAGTGTTAATAAGAAACAAGCAGGCCCCATCAGCAAAAGCCAAGGTAGGCATTGTAAGTCATGGTGATCAGCATCAGCAGGTAGCTCAGGACCACCTGGAACATGTGTAGTACAGTTTGCACCAGGCAACTGGACCTCAGCAGGTGCTTTGGGGCATCTCTGTAGGGCAGGTTCTTTTGGGGTCTGGGACAGGCAATGACTGGGCATGGAGTCTGTCCAGAAGCCCCTTCCAGCTCTCTTGGGTCCTTTGTAGCTCATTGTTAGCAAAAACACAGGCACAAAAGCCAGGGCCATTTTTATCGCCAAGTAGAAACCCACTAAGTAAACAGCAGCTCCATGTTCTTGTAGTCAAAGTAGAAGGTCATAAGCATCATCATCCATGTGTCTGAGCTGCCACGTGGGGCCAGAGGTGGTGGGGGCATATGTGGAGGTGCCATGGTGCTGCTGTGGTCCATAATACTCATTTCCACAGAATGGTGTAAATGGGCCATTGTCCCAGGAAAAGATGAGCTGGATTCTGGATTCTAATAACCCTTGTAAGTAGAAGATTCTGGAAGGAAGATGAAGTTCTGCACTGCAGTCTCTTCCGAGAGCCTCAGCAGACACCAAATCGGGAACACAGTATTTTAAAAATGAAAAACAAATACCAAATTAAAATAGAGAATTAACTTAATATTCTAGATACAACTATTTTATTTCACATTTCTTTCCCAGATAACAACAATAATGATTATTATAGATGCGTGTTATGTGTCAGTTGTTTGTATTGCATAAGTACTTTGCACTAAATGATTCCTTCGATCTGCACAAATGTATGAGGGCAGACTCTAGACTTTCACCATTATCTGGTAGAGAGAATACAGTCTCCCAAAAACTTTCTTGTCCTAATCTCAGAAACTGTAGATATGTTATGGTAGCAATGAGTTAAGATAGCAGAAGGAATCAAGGCTCCTAATTATCTAATCTTAAGAGTATCCTGGATTACCCAAGTAGGTCCAATGTAATCATAAGGAACTTTGAATGTATAGGAGAAAGAATAGAAGTGATGCAGTCTGAGAGTGAATGGTGCATTGCTCGCTTTGAAGGTGAGGCAGGACCCAGGAGCAAAGCAATGATGGCAGCCTCTAGAAACTGGAAAAAGCAATACAAAGTCCCTCTAAAGTTTCCAGAAAGGAATATAACCCTGTTGCCACCTATGTTTTAGCCCATCACAGTAGATGGGAATTTATTATTTTACTTTATATGGCAAGAAGAATTTTACAGATGGAATTAAACTAAGTATACTGAGATGAGAGAGCGCCTGAGGATCTATGTAGCTTCAATGTCATCACGAGGATGACACTTTAGAAAAAAGAGGCAGGAAGGTGAGAGTCAGAGAAGATGAGGTGACAGCACAGGGTTGAAGGGATGAGCCTTGAAGATGAAAGAAGGGGGACACAAGCCAAGGAATGCAGGTGGCCTCTAGCAAAGGTCAACAATCAGATTATACCTCTTGAGTATGGTCCTGTTCACACATTGACTTTACCCCAGTGAAACCCTTGTTAGACTTCTGACCTCCAGAACCGTAAGATTAAAACATTTGTGTTGTTTTAAGCCACTCAATTAGTGATAATTTGTAACAGCAGCAATGGGAAATTAATAATAGCTTGCTTACAATGGGACGAAAGCCACACAAGCCAGTCAATAGTTAAAAGATATTTTAATTTAACCATAGGGTTCAGATTTCTTATCCTATACCACTGTAGTCTTCAATCACCAGTTCATGGTCCAGGGCTGATCCATAGGTGCAGAAAGGTTAAAAAACACTTGCCTACTGCCTTGCTTAGGCCCACAGAGTTGAACACATCAGGGAAGTTTCACCCAAGGTGTAGTCAGAACTTGCCTCATTCCAGACCAGTCACTTCCCACATTGTCTGTGAAGATGATGAGGATAATCCCCCAAGTCCAGTTGGTTCGTGGACCAGTCATGGACAGGTGCCAGTCCACAGATGCAAAAAGGTTGAATCACCTGCTTTATCACCAGGCTACCCTTAGATTTAATTTTAAATAGCATACACACTGCAACAAATGAAAATCTTCCACATCATTTTAATACTCATTCTGAGGCCACTATATTAAGTATCTGTTCCACTAATATGCAACTACCATAGTTTAATCAGTACCTTTATTATTAGATTATTGGCCAATTCTAATGCTCTAAAATGGTATTATAAACATCTTTCTAGTGAAATTAATACTTTATGTAACACTCATAAATGATATTTTATTTATTTATTATTTAAAATATTTTTATTATACCACCGTGAGATATACAATTACAAAGATGTTCATGTTTGGGTTTCAGTCATACAGTGTTCCAGCACCCACCCCTCCACCAGTGCACATTTCCCACTGGAAATGGGAAACATTTCCCATTTCAAAACAGTGGGAAATGTGAATTGGGGACATTGTCCCCAATTCCTCTCCCCTCCCCTAGCCTGCCTCTATGGCAGGCACTTTCCCTCTTCTCTCTCTCTCTCTCTCTCTCTCTCTCTCTCTCTCTCTCTCTCTCTCTCTCTCTCTCCTTTCTCTTACACATTGTGGCTTGCAATACATACATTTAGAGGTTATCATGTATATCCCTTTGCCTACATTCAATTCTCAGTTCTAGGGTGATATCATTTCCAACGAATTAATGGCATTTTAAAAGATGTGGTTTTCCCTCCTCCATCCAGGGGACCCCGACTAACAGCATCCCCTGTGCCTGTGAGTTTTAAACTCTTGACCTTGTACCAAACTTCTCTTTAAGCCAGAGAACCATGTTCTGGTTTATAAGAAATGCATTTTTTCAAAAATATGGCCAAATTATCCTCCATAAAATCACACTGGAGTATAATTTTTGAAAAGACACAGCTAAGAGGAATAGCAGACTTGACCTTCTGCTTCTGAGATACTTGTGGTGTAACCTTTTTCTTATCTATAACATAAATTGAGTCTGTTGTATTTTTTGGCTTTGATATTATTTATTCTGTAAAATCACAGGTATTAAACCACAGAGCAGTTAGAGGTCATTTAGTTTCACCATTTAATTTTGGAAGTTCAAACCCGAAGGTCCATAGAGTTGAATATCAGTTAAGTTCCACCCACGGAGTAGGTGTAATCAGAACTTGCCTCATTCCAGACCAGTCACTTCCCACAGTGCCTGTGAAGATCATGAGGATAATCCTAAGTCCTTACCAAGACTGATATTTTTTCCCTCCTCTAACCCTCCCCAAACATCTTGTCCTCATAAGTCAGAAGTGTATGTTAGGAGCTGTAGATTAATAAGCATCTATATAAGTACCATTGAAAGCTGTACCCTGGAGTAAAGTTATTTTGACTGTGCAACTTGGCAGAATTGATGGTAGGCAGTAAATTCCACCCCTCCCACCTTTTTTTTATCTTGCCATGTTTCCATGTTTTATACAGGAATTCTCTGGGCAGAAAATCACTCTTTTGCCTAACCCTAAATCATTTCCTCCCTTGGTTTCAGGAGTAACCCATCTTCCCTAAAGTCAATCTTCTGGACTCCACAGAGTATGCACAGTGATAAGCAAACTCCGTCTTTCTCTGAGAAGCTAACAAAGAAAGGTAGAGGAAAACACACTGCCATTTTACTGACCTTATTCGGTGAGGGTGGACCCGCAGGTTACATCAGCAGGCCGACTCCATTACACTGCCGCGCTGTGCTCCAGCTACTGAAATATTGATTTTTACAGAGCTGCCGCACACACAGTGAAAAATCAATATTCCAGTGCACACAACAGAACAGTCTGCAGAGCCGGGACCCACTCAGCCCCGAGGTCTGGACCGAGGGGGTTGGGTGGAAGGAGACAATGGCCAGGGAGAGGTCTCCCTGCAAACCCCGCATGGTTCAGAAAACCCACCAAGTATGGAGAGGGAAGAGAAAGAGTGAAGAGAAGACCCTTGAGGATAAAACAGTTGGAAGGAGCAATGATTGATCATTCCATAGGGGGAAGTGGGGAGAATGAAAGAGTAAATTAAGAAGAGAGAATGGGAAGAATTTTACAGGTAAGAGTCTTCCCATGAAAATGTATGTATCTTTTGCTTTTCTGTATCATTTGGTAAGACGTATGATGGGGGAGAGGAAGATGTAGAGATGATACAGATGTTTTATTACACAAAGGGAAAAATATGAACCCAATTCTGGGAGATTTTTATATAATTTTAAACGGTGCGCTTTTCATTTTCCCGGTGCCTAGAGGAAGCTGGCAGCTCTTACAATAGCCACAGGAAGAGCCCAGGGTTCCATTGCGGGCTTTACCCCTGCATTGCTGTTACTTCCTTTCCCTAAGGGAAGGGGGCGGGGGTTCGGACATCCTGGTCACGTGGCCGTGCATCGATTCTCTTTCTAGAAAAGCACCTCGGTGGCGCGCTGGGGGAACCGCATCGGGAATCGATCCCTTTTACGTGCCCCGCGACTCCTCGCGGAATTGGGAGCTCGCCCGAGTCACACCTGCATCCGGGCCCGGGGCGGGGGCAGGGAAGGAGGACGTGTCGCGTGTGGCGTGTGGCACGTCCCGGGTTCTACTCTCGGGAGCCCAGAACGCAGGCCAGAGCGGCCGGGACGGTCGGTCTCTCCGCTAGTCCTTGCAGATGTGTTTTGGGAGAAAAAAAAATCAAAACTGGCATTTTTTTTAACTTTACGTTAATATTTTGTCCTTTTTCTTCTCTTTTTGAATTGGGGATGGGTGGTGGGAAGTAGGCAGTTAACTCTGATACTTTTTTGCAGGGATGGGAGGTTCACACCCGGCGCTGCTCAGGGTTTGCTCCTGGATCTGCGCTCAGGGATCACGCTTGGCGAGGCTCGGGGACCTTATGGGGTCCCAGGGATCGAACTCCGGTCGACTGCGTGCAAGGCAAGCGCCCTACCCGCTGTACCATCGTTCGGGTCCAACGGAGACACTTTCAACCACGATGGATTCTTTGATTTGTTTTGTCCTGGAGTTCTCTTGCCGAGAATCTCGCTATTAGTTCTCTCAACTCCCAGCCAGAGGAGGAAACTGCCCTCCCCGAGGTTCCCATTCCGTCCTCTGCCCTGAAGGCAGTTCGCCGGAGCCCCGGGCACCTCGCCTAGGTTCGGCCGGGTTCGGGTCCAGTTCCAGAGACTCCCGGAGGAGATGGGCATTCAGGGGCACCTTGCAAACTGCGGTGCCTTTAGGCCTAACGGGGATACCCGGGGACAAGGTCCCGCAGACGGTCACTGGAGAGCTGGGACAGGGTGGCAGGAGGTGGTGGGCGGGGGCGGAGCAGGAGCAGACCAGGTGGCACCTGGGCGGAGCCCCGCCCCTCCTTCGCCGGCCAGCGAGCCGCGCCCAGACCCCGAGCGCCCCGCCCACCTCGCCCCGCCCCGCCCGCGCTGCCGGTTATTTGCATAAAGAGGCGGCTCGTGGAGGGGCGAGGGGCGGCTCGGGACGCACGTGACCCCGGGGAGGCGGAGAGAACCTGCTGACTTGACACGATCCGCTGTGCGGCCCCCTTGGCGCGGGTAGCGAGAGCAGCCGTGACCTCCGACCCCGCCCGCCGGCAGCCAATAAGAGCGCAGGTCGTCTCCAAACCCAAAAATTTCCACGTCGGCAAAAGTCAAGATGGAAGAGAGGCAGAGCGGAGCGCGAGGGGGAGCCCCCCGGGGGAATGCCTGGCGGCTGGCGCCGGAGGAGCAGGCTGGGGAGCTGACGGCCGGCGCAGAAGGGGCCACACGGGAGGGAGCCCCAGCTGGGGAGAGCCGGGGTGATATTCCCTTCCCCCGGCCCGGCGCCGTTGGGCGTCTCGTACTTCGTCCGCCGCCTGTGCACCCCAGCCCGGGGGATTGGGGAGGGGTGCGCAGCCCACGGCCCCCTCCGGCCCTGGCTTGAGAGTGGACGGTGCGGGATTGGGGGTGAAGATGGGAAAGACACTTTCCAGACCTGTTGCACGGGTGCAACAGCTGTTCGGGTGCGGTATGTCGAAGGAGGGGGCTGTAGGCGTTAGTATAGGCTGCAGGGGCTGGGGGTGCTGGGTGGGGGGCTAAGCAGAGGGACGCTGCTGGACGATGTGTGCAGGGGGCAAGCCCGGGTCTGCGGAAACTCGCTGCCTAATGGGACGGGGAGAATGCCGGAGAGCGGGGTGGGTGAGAGCCGGGGAGAGGACCGCAGAGCAGCGGCTCCGGGGCTGGGCACGGCAGCTGGAAGAGTGGGAGCAGAGCGGTGGGAATGGCTGGGGTAGGGGGCTCGCTGCGGAGGCCCCGCCGAGCCTGGCTTTCCCCCGGTCCCATCTGCGGGGCCTGTGTTCGCTGCACCCCTTCTCTCCCTCCCCAAGCCTTCCAGCAGGAGGCTTTTCCCCGCGAAGCTGTCCCTCCTTCCCCGCCAGCTTTGCAGATGGGAAGGTAAAAAAGTTGCCACAAGTTGGATGGCACAAGTTAACTGCTTGGGAAAAAGTTTAAAGCCCAGAGGAGGTGGTGTTCGGCTGGGAATGGGCTCTGACCCGGGATGGAGTGGGCGGCACGCGGAGAGGGCTGCGAGTTTGCGACCAGATTTCGTTTGAACCTGGCTGTTGAAAAACACCCATTTTCTGCTGGACATTTCGCTCCTGCTGACTGCGGCAGTAACTTTTCATAATTAATGACCCTTCCCATTTATCGGTCGCATCCTGAGCTAAATTGCTTTTAACGACTTATTCTTTGTCTTCACTGGGGGGGGTAGGTAGGAGGCGGCCACCTGCAGGGAAGAAACTTGGGCCGGAAGACGGCGGCCCGTTTGGTCTTTTTGAGGCAAAGTTCTGAGACACTCCGACTCTGAGTATGATAGCAGTCAGTGCACTACAGAACTTTGTCTCTGCAGACTGTGGTCACCACCCCCGCCGCCGCCGCCACGTCCCGGGCGCCGGACACCAGCGCAGGTAGCCCCCAGTGGCCACGTCGCTGACACTTGGCGTGGAGGAGGGGCTAGGTGGGGGCGGGAGGGGGAGGCTGGACCAAGCTTTGTTCCAGGAACACGGCCAACTCCTTGCAAGTTGTTGCCCCTTAAATGGGAACTAAATCCTCCAAATCTCTCTTGCTCTGACTGCGGAGTTGGGTTTGAAAAAAGAAAAAAAAAAAGCTTTGGGGTTTTCAAGGTTATTTATAAAGGTACTTAGAAGACCAGCTTCACTTATTGAGCGAGGCCAGCAGAGCCACGGGTTTATTAATGGGTGTGTCGGTGTGCAGTGCCTTACAGGAATTTAAACTCTTTACCCTTGAAGAAGGAAAGGTGTTCACACAAACGCTCTCGATAATGACCCTTTTTACTCCACTCACCTCTCAGATAAATGAGAGCCTGCAAGAAGTGTCTGGCTATCGCCGCCCCTCCGCTTTCTGATTTGGGTCCGGTGTGCTCTAATTGTTGCTAAATAGGCTTTTATGACTGGGCAAGAAGCATTGCTTGCCAACAGCGTTTTAACAGACATTGGGGTGGGGATTCCACTCTGGGGCTGTGGAGGGACTTTTCAGGGGACCCCGTGCGCCTTTCCCACCCGCTGTGGATCCTGTTGCTGCGCCTGTCAGCCGCCTGCTCTGGGTCCCCACCTGGCATGCTGGATTCTCATCCTGTTTCGTGGCCATGCCCTCGTTCTGCTTCCCCCAACCCCCTCCAAGTCTTTCACGGTTTTATTTTCTGCCTTCCTCCATCCTACAATTACTGAATTTTGCCTTCCCTGGAAAGTCTGTAAACACGGTCAAACTCAGCTCCTTGCACAGGTTCCACCATGGGCTTTTGGGCCTGGCTCTATCTTCACTCTATCATGGGGCCACTTGGCGGACTCATATTCCTGACTTAAACTTTTTCTCCGTGCCCATACTCCGCCTGGTTACCTGTGTAGAAAATGGGTCTGACCTTTCCTGCACTGCCGCTGGGACACTGAGCGTCCTTGCCAGCGTCCCAGGCCCCCTACTCTGCTCTTTTAGAACCTCTTTTCCTTTGGACAGCATCCTCAAAACTTGCTGAAGGATTCTCAACTGCCCACCCTGTTTTAGTTTTATGAGCTTTTGGCCACAGCACTGTTTGATCCTAGGAGCACTGTCCCGTGCTCCCACACAAATGTATTAGCAAAGACCATGGTCAGTTGCTGCCTGCCAGGCACAGGGCACAGTGAGCAACAAAAAATAGTGGCTTTGTGGCATGTTGCTTATAGTCATTTGAGAAAAGTACACTGATGTAATTTGTAGGGTGCTTTAGACCTGTGGGGGTATCTGTGGGTGTCTCTGGGAGGTTTTTCATTAGGAAAAAAAAACAGCCCGGAGATACAGTACACCCTGATAGGGCACTTGCTTTGCATATAGCTAGCCTGGGTTTAATCTGTACCCTTTATGGTCCCCGAGTCCTGCCAGGAGTAATTCCTGAGTACTGTTGGGTGTGGCCCCCACACCAAAATAAATACATAAATGAAAAGCCACTGTCCTTCTTGGGTGTTTGTCAACTGCCTGTTCCTGGTGAGTGTCATCAAGGGAAGAGGTTAGTGAGGGGAGGTGGGGAGGATAGGGGGGGTGTTGGTATTCGGATGCTTGATACGTGTTAGAGCTGACTGGAGGTCTTAGTTGTTGCTTTCCCAGAAATGATGTGTCCTGCCCTCTTGTTTACATGACTGCTATTCATTCTCCCACCTTTCCATCAGCAATGTTGAGCTTCAGTTTATGCAAAGATGGCCAAATTTGACTCATGCAGTCAAATAAAGTGACTCAAACCCACCCTTCCCATTCATTTCAGAGGTTAGATATACTTACAATTATGTGCCCCAATTTTGGTGTCTAAATGTGAGCGAAACAGGCTGGAGACCAGGAGAACCTTAAACCCTCTTTGCAGTGCGAGGCCTGTAGCTCTTGGAGGCTGGAGGGGTTGATTGAGAGAGCAGTTCTCATAGGCAAGAGGTAGCAGGGCCTCCTCCGGAAAGAATAGCAAGGTTTAGAGTCCTTGACGTGAAGTGTCTGTTTGACATTATGCTTAAAGAAGGACATTATGCCAAGAAATCTTTTGCTTTGTGTCCTGCCTGTGACCTTGGTGGCTTAAAGGATTAACTTCTTCGAGGGCTGTGGTTCCCTCCCCGGACTGAAGATGATGGAGTAGACACAAGAGAAAGGACCGCTTACCTGGCATTCTTTCAGCAGCCTTGATCATACAGTGACCTATATTATTATCACCTGAGTATCAACTTATTGTAGATCAGAGGAACCCAAACTCATTTGGCCTAGCCCCTCCCCTTTATAGAAAAATACTCTGCAACCCTCCTGGAGATCTATCTTTAAGGGCCCCTCATTTGCACCAAGGCTATTGTTGCCTGCCTGTATTCTTCCATCATTGGTGAAGGGGAGGTTACTCAATTATGTACTTTGGGTGGCATTCTCATGTCGGAGGAAGACAGTAAAAACATCAGACAGGATGGGATGCATGTCAGGGTGGATAGAGCTCTGGGGAGGCCACATTGCTCTTGGAACATCTCCCTGGTCCCATCCCCAGCCCCCAGAACACCATCACCTTAGGCCTTATTATATTCAACCTTTCAAAGGAATAAAAACAGGTGTGATGAGGACATAGATACAGCAGGTGGGTTTGCACACATATATCAGCATACATTAATTGTCATTGTTTTTAAGGAGCACCTTTGAAGTTTAAAGCTTGTCGAGTATTATGGGGTGACAAAAGCTTCAGCAGGAGCTGGGGATTGCATCACTAGAACATGTAGAGGTACTTGTCGGAAAACACTGGGTTCCCTGACAAAATCCAGGGGCAGGGTCTAGGGACCCCCTTTTTTTCCCCAGGGATCGATGGCCGACAGACAGAGAAAGATGCCGACAATTCAGCAGAGTTTCAAAAGGCTTTACTCACACTTGTTCTAGTATACAATCCAGTAAAAGGAAAACACCAGACTTTTTTTTTTTTTTTTAATTTTTTACCACTGAAAACCCCAGACTTTAGGTTCCTAACTGGGCCCCAGCTATGTGTAGGTTTAGAATCCTAGGCCAAGATGGCCACTACCACCTGCTAAGGCCCAACAGGAAAGAGAATAGAGAGGGAGAGCAGAGGCCGAAAGCAAAGAATAAGAAACGGGTAAAAGTGCAGAAGAAAGCAGGCAACAGTTTTTATAACTTCAGCCCTGACCAACCCAGGGTCTATTTCTGGTAACTTCTCCGAGGACCTCACCTAGTCTCATTGAAATGTTAATATTGAATACAAAGGCATACATCTATACCAATGGATATTCTACAGCCAGGTATATATTTCTCCAAGCCTTCACAAGATTCTCATCTTTACTTCATATTGGTTTTGTATATTAGCCTTTAGACTTATTAGAGAGCCCTGCTTGCTTGCTTGGAGGTAAGCAGCATTTCTCTCTGGTCTAATTATAACTAGATTATACTTAGAGATCCAATTTGGCCAGGTAAATATACTGGTAAGATCTATGTAGTTCCATGATAATTGTGGTAGCAAGAGAGAAAATATACCAGCTAACATAGAACACACGGTAAAGATATACTGCCACATAGAGTCACAGATCCAAACTGTTCTACCCCTATCGACACAGTGGCCTGCAGGAGATAACTCCAGGCTAGGTGCAGAGGCTCTGGGCAACAGTGTATTGCAACAGTTCTGTCTAGCCCTCTCCTTCTGGCTGTGAAATTGCAGGAAGCCTTGTGTTTCTAAGAGTGTGTCTTTCAAAGTACAGAATGCACTTCAATGTTCAAATAGTAAGGGTGGATGGTCACATTTCTTGGGATCCCTGGAGCCGAAGGACTATTAGTCCCCATGTAATTTCAGAGACCACTTAGTTATGTGTTTGTTTGTGGGGAGAGGGGTGTAGTGGTGGTTGTTATTGTTTTGCTCAACTTCTCTGATTATCAGCCTTCAGTATATGCTAATTCATGTGGGTTGTGTGTCCAGGAAGCTTTCATTGAACAGTCATTATAGATGCAGGTTTAACGCCTTACCTACTCAATGGCTGTGAGCAGGAAGAGAGGAAAAGGGTGAACAGCTTCCTCATACTGCTTTATGTGATAGTGTGCATCGCGGGTGTGACCCAGGTGGTCTGAATCAGAGTTTGATTGTCACAGTACTAAGGCGTGATATACAGTTGTCTACTTGGCCTCAGCAAAGTATAGAGCCTGATAGTCTTAAGTTCAAAGTGAGAAGCACTGCAGGTAATCAGGGCTCAGTTCAATGCAAGTCTTCAGTCTGTTTTTTTCTAGAATCCTGTCAAGAGCCTTCCTCTGAGGATTATTTTATTCTTTTTGAGAGACGTTTGCCAATGGCCAGAAGTGAATGCGGAGGAAAAAAATAGCAATTTCTCTTTTTAAATGGCCTTGTGTGTGTGTACAAGAAAAGCAAAGGAAGCAGAATATTAGTGAATTGCATTAGTGCATTTGTTCAATGACTTGTGAGTTCCTCCCGTGCGTCAGCCAGTGGATGTAAGCAGTTTGGTGTGTGACAGGTCCCAGTGCTGGCAGCTGCCTAGCCATGCTCAAGAGGCCAGCTCACAGGTGAGTGGTGTGCGAGCTGAATGTTGAAGGGCAATTAGGAGGTTGTGGAATTAGAGGATGGAAGGGCCTTCTTCAAGGAAACATCAACTGCCAATTCATGGAAGTGTGCAGAGTACTGTGTGCTTAGAATCAGCGTATTTCTCCCCCAAGCCCCCTCCGCCCCCCCCCCCAGGTGGCAGTACTAAATATCACTGGCAGGGCAGCCCATTGAAAGCCATAAGGGTTTCATGTGGTTGTTATAAGGTACATATGTTTAAAACTCAGAACCCAGGGCTGGAGATAGTATCAGGGTTAAGGCACTTGCCTTGCAAGTGGCTGATACCAGGTTAAATTCCCAGTACTACATATGGTCCCCAGAATCCCTGAGCACAGAACAAAGAGTAAGGTCTGAGCACCACTGGGCATGCCCCCAAAACCAAAATATGAAAGTCACCCCAAATGCCATGGGAAGAAGTCAAAGGATCATTAGCTGGAAAAACAGTCTGATCTGTTCTGCTTTTTTAAAGTGTGTTCTAGAAGCAACAGGAAGGTGAGTTATTTGGAGGTGGGGTGAACTAGCCAGCTATGAAACTATTAGAGAAATATAGGGAGACATGCGAGCCAGTGGGGTGCACAGGAAAGGTGTAGGTGGGCTTAGGATGAAAGCAGGAAGACCAGGGCCTGGGGCCACATGTGCAACCTTCTGGAGCGGCCTGTTTCTGGGGCCCTTGCAAGCAGCCAGTCTGCTGTTGGTACACCCTGGGAATAAAATCAGCACTAAGTTGTGTTGTGTTGGACATTTCGAAATATTCAGCTTGCTTGGCTCTAATCCCAGGTTAAATCTGGAAGTGTAATACTGGAGATAGCTCTTTAACCCTTTAAACATCTGATAGATTTTACCCTAGTCCATCAAACCTGAGACATAAGGAGTGTCATTATTTTGTATTCTACTAAGCACAGAAAATCTGCTGCCTGTGAAACTGTGAGCAGTGCTTTGTAACACTTAGACTTTCAAAAATCTTGTGTAGATGTGTTAAGATACAGATGTTTAAACTCAGAACCTAAGATAGATAGTACAGGGGATTAAGGCACTTGCCTTGCAAATGACTGATTCTAGTTCAATTGCCAGGACTGCATATGGTTCCCAGCACTGCCTGAGCACCACGGGAGTGGACCCCAAATCAAAATAAATAAAACTCAGAAGACCAGCAGGAAACAAAGCATCCTCAAAAGGTAGGGGGCCTGGTGTGGGCCAGGGAGAGTACAGATCCCCCACAACCAAGCTGTTGTATCCTGTTAAATCTGAAGTGAAAGAACAAGTTGAAAATGGTGTAGCAGTGGCAGGTGAGTACACCCACCCCACCATGGTTTTCACCAAGTGGATGTTGCTTCAACACCTTGGTCATGTCGTAAACTTGGAGGAATAATCACTGATAGCAAGGGACAGCCTGCATTCACCCAAGACTGTGGGAAGCCCTCGGTGAGCTGATGCTCTAAGCTGGCAGTGGTGGTAAGCTGGTCCCTGGGCCAAGTCACATGGTAAAGGGAGAGAACCAATCCCCAGGAGAGTCGAGGACATAGAAAAGCTGCCCAAGGGAAGCTGTGGCCTTTGGTGGAGGGATGAGGGCATTGCCAACCGACAGCTGAGCAAGAACACAGCCAGGGCAGTTCATACTCTGACCTCTCTCCTCTGGCACTCAGCAATTACTGCGCGTTGGCTGAACCCAAGTAGAACCAATGCAAGAGAGTCAGGCACTCCATCAAGGTCAGCTTGCGGGCAGCTAGGACAGGGTAGAGAGGGCATCTGGAGACAGGAACTGCAGGAGAGAAGCCTTGGGGCGCATGTCACCCTGTGCATGCTTTACAAGGACAACCTTCAGAGAAGTGCTGGAAGAGCTCCTAGGATGCCTTTAGGTTCAGAGGCCTCTTTGTCTCCAATTTTCTCAGAGTCTCCTCCTTGGAGCTCTCCAGAGGACATGTCCAGATGTTTCTTAGAAAGGTGATCCTTTGTTGTCTGCCTCCAAGCCACTGACTTACTTTCTGAGAGGTTGATAGGGGCTTAAAAGATTCAGGTGAATCTTTAATGTATGTTCTGTAATCATAGTCTGGAAGGGAAGGAAAAGAGAAAGAGAGAGAAAGGAAAAGAAATAAAGAACCTGCCATGGAGGCGGGGGGGAGGGGGAGGGAACCGGGATGTTGGTGGTGGGAGATGGGCACTGGTGGAGGGATGGGTGCCGGAACACTGAAGGACCAAAACCCAAATATGAACTTTTTAATTGTATATCTTTGTAATTGTGTATCTCATGGTGGTATAATAAGATACTTAAAAAATTAAAAAAAGATTCAGGTGAAATCTAAGAACATTAAGATTGCCATTTTTAAATTCACTTCAGTGGCATTAAATGCAGCCAACACTGTTATTTGTCACCCCAAATTGAAACGCTGTACTCTTAAATGATAACTGCCAGTGATTCAGGGGGCTTTCCAGACCTACTCAGAAGAGGCCAACAGACCAAATTTAAGCAAGGGTAGAAAACATCAATGAAATCATACTCAGGCCATACCAGGCCACTCAGAAGGTCGTATCTGGATTCTAATTCCAGTAAATTGTGGGCGAAATATGAGTATGATCAATGAAAGTGGTGAATTCCTCTAGAGTAAAGCCCATGAGCAGTTTTCCATGGCTGGCTTTCAGGTGCACCAAAGTGTCCTCCATCTGCCCTCAGAGAGTTAGGTAGAATCTAGAGCAGCTAGAAATCCTTGGCTTTAATAAAGTAGATTATCTGTTTGTCACAGTGTATAAAATATGCTCATGGTTTGTATGCAGTGTGACACACAAACACACACATGGAAACAGTTTCTTTTCCTCTTCAGTTTGGCCAGATTTCTGGGCTTCTCCCATTCCCTGTCATCTGTATGCTTCAGAGCTCAGGGGAGACTGTTCAAATATGCTTGGGCTAATGTAGCAGGAAAACTGCTGATTGGGGATGGAAAAGCTTTGGAGCTATTGGAAACTCTCTCCTTTGGTGCAGATGTTAAACCAGGCTGATGGATGGGAAGGAAACTGGGGACATTGGTGGAGGGAAGTGGACACTGGTAAAGGGTTTGGTGTTGGAGTACTGCATGCCTAAATCATCATCAATAACTCGTAGTTCACAGTGACTAAATAAAACTTTAAAAACAAAAATTTAAAATAAAAAAATACTGGGGCTGGAGCGATTAGCACAGCCGGTAGGGCGCTTGCCTTGCATGTGGCCAACCCGAGTTTGATGCTGGGCATCCCATATGGTCCCCTGAGCACCGCCAGGAGTAATTCCTGAGTGCAGAGCTAGGAATAACCCCTGAGCATTGCTGGGTGTGACCCAAAAAGCAAAAAATTTAAAAAATTAAAATAAATAAAATATACTAAATAGAAGTAACCCCCCCCCCGACTCAGAATAAAGCCTGCCTGTTCCCTTTCAACGGGGTCCAGCATCAACACTTGAATTGATTAGGAAACCTTTTGTTCTGAATAATATAAGTCCATGGTCAGCTGGTTCAAAGGAAAAGTGTCTGATATTAGCTTCAAGAAGCTCAGAGGGAGGGAGGTGCTCAAGCTGGTAAATTCAGCAACTAGCTATTCATTACAGATCTTTACAGGTTTGTTCTGTACAGCCTACTTCCAGCCTTGCTCTACTTTCTGGGTTTATTCTCAGATTAGGTCTTCCCATGCTGTGTGAAGGCTACAGTAGTTACAAGATGGGAAGAATAATGTCTCTAAGCCTCTCATTCTCTTAGTCCCCAGCTACTTTCTGCTGTTTCCCATTGGGCAATATCCAGTTGTAATAAGCTGTAGTTGCAGTATCCAGTAACCAACAACTGCCTATAGAAATGGGACCCTTTGACTGTCCGCTTCCCTTTAGGACTTAATTCAGACTCATGAGAAGTTGAGGTGGACCCGGAACTGAATCAATTCTGGTAGCAAAGGAGAGGTGTTAGGGATTTGTCTTAGGGGATGACATATTAATGTGTCTGTTGAGCCATTTGGGGGGGGAACAGTCTTGCAAGGCTGAAACTTCATGGCAGTTGAAGTTGCCATAAAAATAGGGGGCGAAGAGATAGTCCAGCGAGTAGGGCGTTTGCCTTGCACGTGGCCGACCCGGGTTCGATCCCCGGCATCCCATAGGGTCCTCTGAGCATCGCCAGGAGTAATTCCTGAGTGCAGAGCTAGGAGTAACCCCTGAACATTGCCAGGTGTGACCCAAAAAAAAAAAAAAAAAAGTGTCACTCATTCTAAGTATTTGTATAGGGAAAAATTAGGGTAAGTCAAAATGTTTGTTAATGGAGGATCAGACAAGTAAGCCATGGCATATTCATGCAGTGAAACAACTATTGGGAAATCTGTGGATATATAAGCAGTCACCATGGGAAAAATGTAATTTCCAGAAAAGAAAATGTTGTAGAAAAAGAAATGGGGCTTGATTCTATTTGGCCTCTCTAGTTTTCTTTTTTATGTACCTAATCACTTAAACACATATAGAGTTTGAGTGTGTGGTGTGAAATGGGTTAGGATGGGGCAGAAATAGTGGTGGTGGAGAGAACTGGTATATTTTTGGTAGACATTTGGGGGCTCCCAGATAGTGCTCAGAAGTTCTGAGGGCTCCACTGGAGATTCTTGAGTAACAAGTACAAGGGCCAGAGGATAGTGTACTGCTCAGATCTCATCACACAGAGGTGGTCAGGGTCTCTAGGACTATTGCTGGCAGTATGGGGAGTCAGGTAATCCAGGGAATGAATCTGGGTGTACTATGTCCCCTATACTATACTATACCACTATACTATTCCCTGGCTTCTTATTGACTTTTTAAAAGCACAATATCAGATACTTTTGTGATTAAAAAAATTAGTTTTCTGGATCAGGGAGATAGCTTAAAGGAATAAAGTGGATGCATATGTGGGAGCCCCAGGTTTGATCCCTGGCACCACCTGTTCCCTCATGGTGTATTGTTAATAAGGTTCAAGTAGTTAGTCTGCTATTGTGAGTCCAGTAACAGAGTCCAAAGTGTTGGTTCAATGCAATATGGGAAGGAGGATTAACTTGTGGCCGCCACCATGAAGACTCACCCGACGGGTCCTACCTGGACAGGTGGGGCTCTGTGGGCAGGACAGCGCAGGTGGGGCGCTGTGGGCAGGACTCGGTGCAGTCTCTGGGCACTCAATTAGGGTGCTGGTTATTATAGTCCCTGGTTTCTTTTGCCGAATCCTAAGAAGGTCCCATGTTCCCGCATGGGAAGTAACCCCCTACCCCGCTTAGCCTCACTGGGTGTGGTCCCCAAACAAAATTGTTTGCCGTTAGATATAAATTGATTATCAGATTTTAGGCACTTGATTTATTGTTTTTGAGGGTACAGGAGTGGGAGGAAGGTGTTGAATATGAGAGGGTAGTGAAATGTATTAGCCACTGAGTTGCTAATACATACCCCTTTTCTGTGGTATATTAATAGTCTCAATTTCTTCTGATGGGTTTTCCACAAGTTGGAAAACCTTTATAAAGGAAACCACTGTGATCTCATGAAAGAAGGGGAGCTCTTGCTAGGGGACAGAACAGGAAGAGACAGTTATCTTCAAGAAGTAATCAAACTTGAACATCATCATCTCTCGCTTAAAAATTCAGTTACACAGACTTCTGTAAGCCAGGTCACACATAAAGCACTGGAGGTTTCATGCATATAGGAAAGGGCTTGGGTCTGTCCCAGCTGTTCCTGCAGGATCTGGGTTTGGTTTCATTGGTGGCAACAGCACCCAGTTTCAGAGGCGCTTGAGAGCTTTCCCCCTGTTTGTTCTGTGTGTTTCAGAAAGATGCTCTGTGTCCCAGTGATGAAAACAAACCAGGTCAGTAGCCCAGAAAAAGAACTGGTCTCTGCAGCTAAGGTCTTGCTCTGAGTTTTCATTTCTTAAACTACAGTTCCAGTTGGCTACTGTTTCCCTGTGAGTCAACGTTTATATTGAAGTTATTACATGTGCTGAAGTGCTATGGAAAATACGCCTTCAGTTTTTTTCTGTCTCCTTAAGCTGTGAGTAAATGTGTATGGAGGAAAAGACAACAAATGCAGCTTTTGAAAGACCATTGAGAGCTGGTTTGTTAGGGTGCCACAGTGTTGCATCTGGAGATATGAGAAAAGGAAGAGGATGATTAAGTAAGACCAACGTGGGCTGTTAGCACATCTGATGTTAACTGTTGAGCGAGATTTATCTGTACCCAGTAAAGACTGAGAATCAAATTTAGTTTGTCTTTGTAATGGTGAATTTGCAGTCATTTGCTGCATTCACATAGTGAATCATGGGCACTTGGACTTGAAATACTGAGCTTGAGTAGTTAAACAGGAAAAGGTTAAAATACTTCAACTTGCATTCTTCCTTCATAATGCCAATCTCTTGAGGTTTCTGAAGTATATTGCTGAAGTATATTTTTTATAATTACCCAAAATTACACCCTTGACAACTACTAAATTTATGAATAATGCTAAGCATCTATATAAATTTGTGCTAAAGACCCACAGATTCTCAGAGTTATTGAGATGAAGGGGTGTAGGGGAACCGTGCAAAGAAATTTATAAAGACTATAGACTGTGTTTTGGAAAGGGAGCAGAGTGACATAATAAATAGTGACAATATTGCATGGTTATAACTGATATTTGGTAAAACTCATACTAAAGTCTGTTACCATTGGTCATTTGTTGTGAGTCCCTTGGTGTATTTCTTTATATCCAACAAGGAGAGAGAACTATCTGCATGTCTGTCCCTCTCCCTCTTAACAGCTAAGAGCATAGACCGTGTTTGTGCAATGGCACATTTTTGTGGGTGGGGGCCTGTCCAACCACAGGGTTAAAGCTGATGTCGGTTATTTTATCTCCCAGGGGCGTGATTTGATTTTGCAGTATCCGGTATGATGTGGTAACCCCAAGTCGCTTGTTTTACAAATGAGTACTTACAAGCACATGGGCACACCCCCTCTCAAATAGCTATGGCTGGCATCAGACCACTGGCCAGCAACGCAGAGTGTACAGTCAAGGTTCTGGCTGGAGACTCCAGGCAGCTATCACCAAAGAGAGGAGGGTGATTCAGAGTGTGGACAAATAAATATAGCTGTAGGGGTGCCGAGCAGAGTGTATGACCAAGCCTGGAGAACAGGGGTGCCAAGCTCAGGGAGGCGTGCCACTGTCAGTGAAGTATTTACTTATTTTTGTCAAGGGGCCCTGAGTAATTACCGGGCTGAGGGTGGCTCTGTGCTCACCAGCTCTAGACTAGAGAATCAAGGGGTTCTCCCCAAAGATTATTCTATATCAAGAATTATTCTATATCTTCAAGTGTTGGCACCTCTTCAAGAGTCATGTGTTGAAACCTAACCTCCAGGTGGTGCTAGTAGGAGGTGTGGTCTTTGGGAGGTGATGTTTTGAATTAGTGCCCTCAGAGAGCCCCCCTGTCCCTTCCACTATGCAAGTGAATACAGTGAAAGAGGGAAGCTGTGATTCGGTAAGCAAGTTCTCTCGACACCAAATCTCTCAGCGCCTTGATTTTAGACATCTCAACCTCCAATGTTATGAGAAATACTACATGTACATGAGTCACCTGATCTATAGCTTTCTGTTCTAGAAGCTGGATTGTTGTAGAAGCTTACCTAAAACAGAGATACTCTACACCTGGGTCTTAGAGGATGAAGAAGAACAACATATGCAGAAGAAGAAGAGCACCTAGTTGACACAGTGCTTACAAAGCAACATGGAGTCAGTGAACTGCATGGTTGGATCTGGACCAGCCATGTGGGATGGCTCATGTGTGCAGGAATCAGGGAACAAGCTGAGAAATGTGGCAGGGCTACAGTTCACGGCAGGCTCTGTATGCAGTGCCAGTAGATTCGGGCATTTTGCTCACGGGGCAAAATGTTGGGGAGAGATGTGGTCAGATGAGAGGTAGGTGTGTGTGTGTGTGTTTGTTTGTGTGTGTGGTGTGTTTGGTTTATTGAATCACTGTGAGATACAGAGTTGCAAAACTGTTTAAGGTAGGGTTTCAGTCATGCAGTGTTCCAGCACCCATTTCTCCACCAGTGTACATTTCCCACCACCAGTGTCCCCAATTTCCCCCAGTCAGATGAGTAATTTGAAAATATCTCCTGCCTGCTGACAGGAGTTTTATCTGGAATAGGGTGTGAGGTTGGGGGGTATATTTAGGCAGAAATCAGGAGGATGGTAGTAGAGAGAGAGAGAGAGAGAGAGAGAGAGAGAGTGAGAGAGAGAGAAAGTGAGTTATAATCATAGCCTTTAGGTGAGACTGTATTAGAAAGACTGTGAAGGTAGAATAAACCAGACTTAGTTTTGGCCTGGAAATGAAGAGTAAAAAGAAAACATAAGGCTTAGGCTTGGTTTTGCAGATTCAGGGTTTTGGTTTGCAAAGTTTCTAGCCTGCTTTTTTTCAGAAGCAGCATTAGAGAGAAGGGTGTTTGGAAGGCTCAGTGATAAAGTACAACACAGATCGAGGCTGGGAAGCAGTTGTTGTCTCCCAAGTTCAGTCCTCTTGGAGCAATAAAGATTTTTCTTAATTATTTTTAGCAGAACTCAATAGACTCACAGACATGGGGCAGAGCTGCTACCAGCTCTTCCAGTGCCAAGCCACTCACGAGACACCTGGGAGGACGGCAGGTTCTAGCCCTGACCCGCCACCCCAGCAGAGCCTCACAAGTGCCAGATGCCCCCCACCACTCCATGATGGCTGCCATTTTTCCACATCTGGACTTCTCTCTCATCAGAAGTCCATGCAGCAGAAGAACCTATCACAGCCCGGCTCGTGCAGTTCATCAATAAATGCTGGAGATCAGAGGTGACTATAAGAGTATGCCACCCGCACAGCAGAGCCTGGCAAGCTACCCATGTTGTATTTGATATGCCAAATACAAGTAACAATTATAGACCTCATTCCCATGACCTGATGGAATGGTTTGAGGCTCTTTATGTTCCTGGAGCAAGCAGGTGCCCTTGGGCTCTACTTGCATGAGACAGGACATATGGAGATATTACTGGTGCCTGCTTGAAAAAAAAAATCGATGATGAATGGGAAGACAGTGATACAGTGTGATACAGTGACAGAACTCAATAACAGTTACATTTTAAGGTTTTTATTCAACTAGATATGATTGTGTCATTACATTCTGGCCAACAAGTTAAACTGAAGTGCCCTGTGATATGTCTGGAACTCACTCTTGAAAGGCAGCTGGAATATACCTTCTCTCTCTGTTGTTCCTTCAGATATCCTGCCTCCTGGGACATGCGTGCTGCCCTCACGGCTCATGGGCACCACAAGGGATCTGAACATGCTCAGCCAGAATTGAGACGACCTGGATTCCTGAGGACCTTGTGGAGTGCCAGAGCAGTCCTAAGTGATCTGTTTCCAGATTTCACCTACCTGAAAAATACAAAGCTTTTATATTAGGTAGGCTATTGTTTTGCTGGTAAGTAATGGCTAAGTAATGCTGGACTTAGAGATGACTACAAGAGTATGCTACCTGCACGGCAGAGCCTGGCAAGCTACCCGTGTTGTATTTGATATGCCAAATACCAGTAACAATTATAGACCTCATTCTGGAATGGATTGAGGCTCTTTATGTTCCTGGAGCAAGCAGATGCCCTTGGGCTCTGCTAGCATGAGACAGGACATATGGAGATGTTACTGGGGCCCGCTCAAGCAAATCGATGATGAACGGGAAGACAGTGATACAGTGATATTGTTTTGAATTTCAGTCACAAGTTAAACCTTTAATTAAGGTGTAGCATCACTAATGAGATTGATAAACACTCTGATCTGATGCCTTTCCAGTATTACCAGCTTAAATAAATGTTTTCAGGGTAATACAATGAAAAGCCTTAGACAAGTGATATTTGATTTCATTAACTCTGGTTTTCATTTATTTTTGGAGGGGGTGGTGTTTGGGACACACCTAGCAGTGCTCAGAGTCTATTTCTGGCAGACTCAGCAGATCATAAAGGGAACAGGGGGATCAAACCCAGGTCAACTGCATGCAAGGCAAGCACCCTACCCACTGCACTATGCTCCAGATCATTCTGGTTCTCATTTCTCAGTTTCCCTAACTTTAGAAGTGAGGGATATGATAATATGTACATTTGAACCTTATTTCTGATAGTGTATTTCCAGAGAATCACAGTTGGTGTGTCTATTAACGATCTCTTTTTATTCTGTATATTTAATGACGAACATTGCAGAGCCTTCATGACTCAGTGCTGCTCACAGGCTTCAGAGGTAACAAGCAATTCGCATGCCTTTTGAGACACTAGGAGATAGTACAGTGATTAGGAGACATGCCAATCATGTGCCAGAACTGGGTTCAGCCTTGGTATCACATGGCCTCAAGGTCCTGAGCAGCCTCCAGGATGGCTCTGCTGGGCCCCAGCAACATTGGGCCTGAGCAGTGTTGCATTCTTGGGCCCTCACCTTGATCCCCAACTTGGTTGGCCAAGGATCACCAGCAGTGACCTCTTGAGCACCTTTGGGAGCCACCCTCTCCCACCTACAAAAAGAAATGCAAAATAATTAGTTCAGAACCTATGCCTCCCCACCCCCAAATTCCAGCCTACCAGAGATGGCCTTTGTACCCTATGGAAGTGGTTCAAACTAGTTGACACTAAGCCTTCCTCTGCTTTCCCCATTACTTCCCAGAAACCTCAGTAGAAACTCTTGCTCAGACTTTCTCTCTGTCTCTGGCCACATTGGTGCTCCTCCTGTGGTCTGCACAGCCAGCCATGCCTCCTGTTCCTAGTGATATGAGTTTAAATGCAGGAGCAGCTCATTCCTTGCAGGAAAAGTACTAAGTGTATTTTACCTGCAGGGGAGACCAGGAATCCACTTCCCAGGATTGCCCACATGTGCCCAGCTCACCCCCTACATCTTAGAGTGCAGCCACTGCAGCTGCTTGGGGACCTCCAACGAGGACCCAAACTAAAGATGTACAAACTAGAGATGTACAAAAGGCCAAGAGTCGGACTCCTGCAAGTTGTAGTGAAAGCAGCATAGAGACCCCTGGTGAGCACCACAGCCAGAAAGTTCGAGAGAACCCCAACTGAAGGATTGTCACTTCCTGTGAGCATGTTGCAAGCATGAAAACTGAAAGTGTGTGACCCCCCAAGGAAGCCCCACAGCTGAATATACATGCATCACAGTAAGAGGTGTACCCCGACTTATAGCAATGGCCAGATGAACAAAGGGAAGTAGGGGGGGGCAGATGATCTTGTAGGACAATGTGTCTGCCTACCCTTCTACAACTGATTCAAACAAATCCCGAGTTCTCTTAACAGTGTAGTCCTGGGGCTGGAGCAATAATACAGCGGGTAGGGTGTCATCCCATATGGTACCCTGAACACCACCAGGAGTAACACCTGAGCATCGCTGGGTGTGACCCAAAAAGCCAACAAAACAAAACAGTGTGGTCCTCAAGAACTTAGTGTTGGAAGTAGGTAAGGGGATCTACAGTATAACCTTTACCTTTAAGTACCTATATTGCAAACCTTAATGCCCAGAAAGTGTGTGTGTGTGTGTGTGTGTGTGTGTGTGTGTGTGTATGTATAGAGAGAGAGACAGACAGACAGACAGACAGAGACAGAGAGCAGTGCCACCATAAAGGTAGGTTTGGGGATGTGGTGGGAAGGAGACTGGGCTGGGGACATTTGTGGTAAAACTGTGCTGGAGACACTGGTGAAAGGATAGGTGTTGGAACATTGTCTGACTCACAAAGATTCAATTGGAAGAAAAATCAACAATGGGGTATTTAGTTTTCCTGGTTGGAAACCAGTGTTCAATTCTTTAGTAGACACACTGAATGTTTGAGAAGAGGGGACTGCAGAGAGAGTGTAGCAGGTAGGGCGCTTGCCTTGCATGCGGCTGACTAGGGTTTTGATCCCCAGCATCCCGTAAGGTTCCCCCAAAACTTCCAGGAGTAATTCCTGAGTGTGGAGTCAGGAGTAACTTATGAGCATCAGCAGGCCTCAAAACCAAAACAAATGTTTTTAGAAGAGAAAGATGTGAGAGAGAACCTAGTAAACTGAAGTTCACACTTTTTTTTCATCCTTTACTCTTTCCCATTCATAGCATTTGTAAACCAAGTGATGGTTTGCTACTACTGAGCTACTATGCCTTCGTGTTTTTGATTCGATGCATAATTAGTTATTAATAAAGAAATATTATTTAATCCTTAGAGTAAGTACACAATTTGTGGTGCTTACTGTGTCTTTTCTCTGGGTATTTGTTCTATTAATTCATGTTTATGTAGCACCTTCAAACTGCATGTGGTGCTTTTATGCAGGTAAATTATATGCTTAATAAGAAATAAAATACTTGCCCTGGGAGCTTGTAGGTAAGAATATGATGTTATTTAGAATTAGTATAATCAGTAAGTACTATGACTGAGATTACCTTTTGTTTGAAAGCAGAGCAATCCTGCCTGAATGTTTCATAGAGTGTGAGTCTTGGAGTCACAGGTACACGTGTGCAAGAGTCGGGACCTGATCTTCCTCTTATCCCCAGCTGCTGCCCAAGCAATCATGCATCAAGAAGAGCAGTTTGTTTGCTGAAGGTGAGGAATAAATTACCCAGGGGCCCATTCAGTTCAAGTATATATATATATATATATATATATATATATATATATATATATATATATATATATATATATATATATATGTATATATGTATGTATATATATGTATATATATATATTTTAAGCAGGCTGGGGATATAAAAATCTGTGTTTACACAACTACTATATTAAGAAGAATAATTCACTTTCCAAAGATTTACCACAGAACCCACCCCAATAAATCTCAAATCTGATGCAGTTTAGAAAACATCTTTTTTTATAGGCAGTTTAGGGGAGGCAATTAATCATGTAAATGAAGGCGGTTGGGGGAGTTAGAACTTACAGATGTGGAATGTGGCCATTGATTTGAGTTCCTTTGTGATACTATCTTCAGGTTCTGTCACCTTCCCAGCTGAGACATTCTTTGTAACTATTGTGGAGTAGAGAGATGTGGGTTGATTGAAAGCTATTCAAAGATTAATTGAATACATAAAGTCCTATCATTCCTTAATGTAGTATAAATCCTGACAGTCTTTGCCAGGTCTAAATAATTCTGCCTTTGATGGAGCAGATAGCTTTCCGAGTACATAATTTTCTTTATCTCTTTTGCTCTTCATAAAGCTCCTCTGGGACAGAAGCAAGGTTATATTTCCAGCTTCATTTCACTGATCAGAAGAGGTAAACCTGGGACTGGAACCCAAGCCCATGGGTGTACCATTACTCACAGTGACCACTGGCCTCATGGTTAGTTTTGGAGAGAACCAGTGACCCCAATTTATCACTTTGACTCTGTGAACATAATTTTCATTTTCTTTGCAAGAAAAAAAAATCTGTACTTACTACCTTATTGCTGTATTTTAATAATCTCTGAAATGTGGGTTTAGTGATTTCTGGATTTCATTTGTGGTTAGAGAGTGATAGTGGAAAATATTTACCCCAAAGCCCTCAAGGAAAGAAATATAAATTATGCTGCCTTTCTGCCAAACATACATCCGTTTAATAGCAAGAAGAAATGTCGAAGGGTGCATTTGCTTATTTGTGGTACTAAATGTTTATATAGAATGAGAACTTGAAAACAACTTGGATGATAATTCCAGATTATAGAGAATTCGTGTCAATCTAGTCTTCTAGCAGCACATGGCATATACTGTCTTAGGGGTGGAAAGCCTTAATGCAAACATTGAAAACAATTCTGGGGCTGGAGAGATAGTACGGGGATGAAAACACTTGCCTGGTATGCAACCAATCCCAGTTCAATCCCCGCACCACATGGTCCCCGAGCATTGCTGGATGCAGGCCCGAGGCCCTCCAAGCCCCACTAGCACTGCCAGGTGATTCTCCAGCAATGCACCTCAGGCTCTTTCATTGAAATGCCAGCCTGGTTGGCCAAGACCCGCTGGTGGTATCCCTCAGGCTTCCTGAACATTGCTTGGGAAACATCCTCTCCCCTTTCTCTCCCCACAAAAAAGCCCACAAAAATTCCAAATGAATATGGAGTTTGTGCAGTCATTAATTAAACATGACTGTGATGGAGTAGGGAGTGACCATATACACAGGCATTCTCCAGTCTGTGCTAAGATGTTTGTCTTCTTGTTTGACCCGAGTGCAAAGAGATGCGCCTCCTGACACTACCGCTGAGCCGCACACAAGAGGCCCAAAGCTAACACTGCTACTGGAAAGGTCATTGTTTGAGTGAGAATCTGGGAGGGGGAGAGAGCAGGAAACTGTCCTCTTGGCTTTCTGCCCCATCCTCATTCTGTCCACCTCTTGCCTCAGCCTCACTGAGGTACCTGCTCTTTCACACTCCAAGCCCTGGCATTTGCTCTTCAGATTTCAGAGAACTCCATTTCCTATCTTTTGCAGAATGGCAATTTCTGATTACTCTCTGTGTCTGGGTCAAGAGGAGGTTCTTATTCTAAAGCATTTGCCTATGGCCACAGAGGCCAGATACTGTTTTATTTCCATCCTGGAAGAAGCTAAGGACAAAGAGAAGGAAGGGGTGGGAGAGAAATGCTTTTCCTTCCACCCACACTAAAACACAGAATTAATATTCTACCCTCTAGTCCTGCCTTTTCCACTGTGGTAGCAAAGACCATATATGAACATTAGGCCTTGTAACATGCTTATTTTCTTTCATGATTATTCCAAATTCACATGGTCTCTAAATATAAAGAATACACTAGGTTTTGAGAATTTAATGATGTAAAAAAGGGAATGCAAAAAACCCTCAATGATTTTTATATTGACTGAATATTTGAATGATAATGTGTTGGGTGAGTTACAGTGCTTGGAATTTAACCTAAGCACCGTAAGGGCCTTATATATGCAAGGCAAGTATTTGACCACTGAGTTACATTCCCAACCACATATAAATACATTTTAAATATTAATTTTACCTGTTTCTTTTTTAAAGCATGGCAACTGGAAAATATTGAGTGATATAAGTGGCTTACATTAGCTCTCTGCTGGCTAGCACTGCTCTGATCAGATGGGGTCAACTTTAGAGATAGTTTGGGTAGTCACTAGGTGGTAATGGATGTTTTATGCTGAAGGGCTGACCCATCATCTACTCAGTGAGTAGTTATCGAGGGGATATCAATCATAATATCCCCATAAGGAAAGAGTTGTAAGGAATAAAGTGTCTGTAGGGTCGTCTGGTTTGGGCAGAAATAAAAAAACATCTTCAGCAAATTTGCAATGTGCTCTGGGTATTTGAAATGAGGCTTACTCTTTCATATCTACTTTCTTTACTTTTTATTTTTTTCAGTTTTTATTTCATTTATTAATTTGTTATGAGTATTTTCTCTTTTATTTTATTTTATTATACCAGTCTAGATAGACAAATACAAAACTGTTCATGATTAGGATTTAGTCATACAGTGTTCCGGCACCCATCCCTCCACCAGTGCCCATTTCCCACCACCAATGTCCTTCCCTCCTCCCTCCCTAGCTTCCCTCCCTCCCTTTCTTGCACTCTTTCTTTCTTTCTCTCTTTCTTTCTTTTTCTTTCTTTCCTTTCTTTCCTTCCTTTCTTTCTTTCTTCCTTCCCTTCCTTCCTTCCTTCCTTCCTTCCTTCCTTCCTTCCTTCCTTCCTTCCTTCCTTCCCTTCCTTCCTTCCTTCCTTCCTTCCTTCCTTCCTTCCTTCCTTCCTTCCTTCCTTCCTTCCTTCCTTCCTTCCTTCCTTCCTTCCTTCCTTCCTTCCTTCCTTCCTTCCTTCCTTCCTTCCTTTCTTTCTTTCTTTCTTTCTTTCTTTCTTTCTTTCTTGGCTTTTTGGGTCACACCCAGCGATGCTCAGCAATTACTCCTGGCTCTGCACTCAGGAATCACTCCTGGCAGTGCTCACAGGACCATGGGATGCTGGTGATCAACCCAGGTCAACCTCATGCAAGGCAAATTCCTACCTACTATGCTATCTCTCTGACCCCAATTTTATTTCTTTTCTACTCTCTTAACTCTAAGAAATAAGTGGGCTTTCCCCCCACTGACTCTTTACAACAGTAAAGCAGTTTCCATGACTCCTCTGTGGCCCCTCCTCTAGTCAAAAGCTTCAGTATTCTCATCTCTGTCATTTGGTCTTACAGTCTCATCCACTGTGTCATCTGGATCATCTACTTCATAATCTTTATTAAATTTGCTGCTGTTTTTGTTTGAGGGGAGAGGGGTCACACCCAGCTATGCTCAGGGCTTACTCCTGTGTCCAAGGATCACTCCTGGAAGTGCTCCAGGTATCATACACAGTGTCAGGGATCAAGCTAGGTTTGGCCACATGCAAAGCACGTGCCTTAGCCCTACACTATCTCTTTCCATTCTGGTCTCTTGCTTTGGACTGCCCAGCTGCTGAACCCAGACCTCCCGGGCTGACCCTATGCTCTTCAAGTGGTTGTACTGGAAACACTGGACACCCTGCAGTTACCACCATACAACATTTGCACGCAGACCAAAAAAGCATTTTACCTCTAATGCCTCTCCCCAGCAAGTCTCAGTTTCTGTCTATTGTCTGAGGCCACATCTGTCTGGTACATGGGGAGGAATTTGTGCCTGTTTCCTCATTTGATCCAGATGGAGCATTTCCTCACCATAGACATCAGAGACAAACCACCTCTCTCAATGGTAGGACCATGCTTGATAAAACTAGTGAAGACTCTAATGTATGTTCTGCAATCCATAGTCTGGAGGGAGGAAAGAGAAAGAGAGAGAAATGGAAAGAAATCAAGAACCTGCCATGGAGCGGGCTGGGGGGGGGGGAGGGAACCAGGGACGTTGGTGGTGGGAGATGGGCACTGGTGGCGGGTGGGTGCTGCAAACAATTCAGTATGATTTGTTGGCAAAGTGCTACACGTTTCAATGAAACAATGTATGTTTTAACTGAACTAAAATAAATACATGTTTAATCACTAAAAAAAAAAAAAAAAAAAAAAAAAAAAACTAGTGAAGACTGGAATTGCCCCGGCATGAGGTCCAGCTAGCACTGGTGGGGGAGCAGGCATCAGAACTCCCTCATGACTTAGATGGGCCTCTCTCCCCATCGGTTCTGCAGCCATGAGAGCAGGACAGATGTGGTTGGGGGAGATCAGAAGATCTCGCAGCTTTAGATCACTTGTAACTTGTCCCTTGTCTTCCCCGTTATTCATCGATTTGCTCAAGCGGGTGCCAGTAACATCTCCATTCATTGGGAATGAGGTCCATTATTGTTACTGTTTTTGGCATATCGAATACACTACGGGTAGCTTGCCAGGCTCTGCCGTGGCTCTGGGTTCATCTTTTTCTATGTCAGGCCATCAACCATCCAGGGCCCACAGGGCAGAGCCCTGGGTGTAGACAAGCCTGTCTCCTGTCTGTCACCTGCTGATGCAGCTGGGCACCACAGCCACACCTGCAACACTTCGAGGGGCAGGTTTAGATCACTTTGTGGAACTTTCCCCAGCCCCAGAGAGCCTACAGTTTGAGGTCTTATCTTTATGGGGAGAAGGATAAGAGCCCCAGATTGACCACAAGAAGACCATCTCTCCCAAGTGGGCAGAAGAGTTCTGCATCTTTTCTGGGGCTCCTCCTCTGTAATTCCTTCCCCTCAGAAAACTTGGAGCTCACTACAGGAGTACCTGATGTCCAGAAGGTGGAGGATCCTGGGAAACCCAGTCCAGTGGCATGGGTGTGATCATGGTCAGTGGTGACAGAGAATGGAGCCCAAGAGGGAAACCTCTGGGGCTCTGGAATGAGTTTTCCTTGTTAAACAGCTGTCAGGCTAGAGAGAAAGGCGCTGCCTTGCACATGCCCCGCCCTCCTCTTGATCACTGGTACCACATAGGGCCCTTTGGGCTTCACCAGAAACAATACCAGAGCACAGAGCCAGGCGTAAGTCCTAAATAGTACCAGGAAAGAGAGAGAAATAGAGAGGAAGGAGAAGGAAAGAAGGAAGAAAAAAACATAAATGAGAGAAAGAAGGAAAGAAAAGAAGGAAAAGAAAAAAGTAAACAGTGAGTGAAAGAACGAGACATGTTGGCTAGTTGGCAGCCAGGGCTACTAGACATAGTTTGCCTATTCTCCACTGATATTACTTATTCAAATTTTATATGGTTCTTTATTGTATAGAAATTCAGTTGCCAGAAAACACACTGGCATCTATTTTTTTCTTTTTGGTAACACCTAGCGATGCTCAGGGGTTAGTCCTGGCTCTGCACTCAGGAATTACTCCAGGCAGTGTTCAGGGCACCATATGGGATGACAGGGATCAAACCCTGGTCAGCCTCATGCAAGGCAGAAGCTCTCCCTGCTGTGCTACACTGTATCTTTGAGGTCCAAAAAGCAGAAGAAGCTTCAGTTGGAGCGTTGGAGCCAATGGGAGCTGTCCTGATAGGCAGCTGGCGTCTGATGGAAGTACAGGGTTTATTCTGCGAGTGGGATATCTGAGAGTTATTTTTTCCAAAACGCTTGTCTATTATTTTTGGGGTCTGTGGGGCTTGGGGGAGTTTGGGCCTCACCTAGTGGTGCTGAGGGAACACTTCTGGTAGTGCTCAGAGACCCATATGTGGTACCAGGGATTAAGCCAGAATCGGCTGGGTGCAAACCTTACCCTCTGTACTGTCTCTTGGTTCCGTCTTCTTGACAGCGTTCAAGGTTACAGAGTCCTTTCTGTCTGAAGAAAAAAACAGTGTGCACTAGAATGTCGACATTAGAGCAGCTGAATGCCAAGACACAGGGCAGATTTCAGACCAAGACCCCCGTTTTGATCCCTGAAGGAGCTGAGAAAGTTTCACATTCTGAAAAACACACTCAGCTGAATTTAAGTGAAAGATGATCTCTGGGTCTTTCATTCTGGTTGCCGTAGAAATCATCTCTGTAATTAAATGGCTATAGATACTTCTTTTGTGGGAAGGAAAACAGCAGGCAGAATCTTTGCAATCATGCCAACCAGGCAGTAGGTTTCCCTTACCCTTTGGCACAGTGGAGAATCAATACCAATCAGAAGAAAATGCGAACAAAAGGGGAAATCTCAGGGGTGCTGTGGGCGATGAAAGACTTAGAATGTGAATAAAACATCACAGGTCAGCATTAAAATAGACGAGACATTTCTTGCCAAGGCAAAACTGCCAGTCTTTAACCAGAGGTGTGAAGCCGACCTTGGGTGCTGAGGGGGAGGGAGTCCTGACTCTTACCCACCCTCCCTAACCCCAACCCTCCTGGACATTTCGTTTCCCAGGAGACAGACATTCCAACAGCAGACAGTGGATCAGACCAGTCACTGTTCATGAAGGTAAAAAAAAAAAAACCCTCTGGAACTACCCATCATGCCCATGAGCATTTTCTGATTCACAGAAGGAAAAGCGAATTTTGTGACTAAGTAAGATGTTTGGCGTTTCTGGGAAATCATGAAGTCCAGAGAGGTTTGCTCTTGATGGTCTGAATTCTTAGTGCAGAGCTCAGACATCACTTGGATGGAAAGGGTCTGGGGTGGAGAGCAGTTGACAGTAAATCTTTTAGAGCTATTCTGTATCATCAGTTCTTCCTGAGCGCCCTTCCCATCATGGGAATTTCCATATGTCAAAGCCAAATCTTGGGGACGGAGGAGGGGGCCAATCAGAATATCATGTTTTAACTTTCAGTTGTTATCTAGGGTTTGCTTTTGGCAAAGTCCATTTTATGATTCTTTGCCAAACCATGGACAGTGTGTCTGTATCCTCACTAAAGGAATGCAATCAATCTTGGTAAGAGATAAATGGTGGATCCAAGTAGCCCAAGGGAGCTGATCTGCCTTCCCTTATATTCCCTGCTCCAGCTTACCCGAGCCCCATGGATCAGGTCACAGCAAGTCTGCCCACAATAAATTAAATACAGGGTGTTTCTTTTGGCAGTGCATGGGACTGAACCCAGGACTTTCATGAGTGTGTTTAGTCACTGATGTTTTAAAATAATTTAGATGTTGATTTGAAGAACTATATGCTGGGCTAGAAACTTTCATACCTCTGTGATACTTTATAATTAAATTTAGAATATATATTTAGAATATATATATACACACATACATATATATTTAAAAATTTTTTTTGTTGTTTCAAGCATTTGGTTTTGGTGGAGACCAGACAATGCTAATTGACCAGACAATTAGACCTAATCCTAGGTCTGCACAAAGGAATCACTTACTGGTGGTGCTCAAGAGATAATATGGGATGCCAGGAATCAAACCCTATGCAAGGCAAACACCCTACTGGCTATACCATCACTCTGACCCCATAAACTTTAGAATATTTTTTACCAAGCTGGTATCTTCATACCTGTGTTCATTGTGGCCTATTTATAAAATTCAATATTTGGAAAGAACCCAAGTGTCCAAAGACAGATGGATGAACACAGACACACACACACACACACACACACACACACACATGAATACTACTCAACTATAAAAATGATCAAAGTTTGCTTTTTGCAACAGCCAGAGGAGGTCATGCTAAGCAAAGGAGGAAAACATACCAGAAGTTCTCACTCATGGGAACAAGGAGAATAGAGCAAACCAAGTGAAAGCAAATCACTTAGACTTCAGAGCTGAGGTTACCATAGGGGGGGAGAAAAGGGGAAATGGAAGAGAGTCAGGCATGCTACTGGGCTTGATGGAGGGATGATAGTCCTTTGATGGAGTGTGGAGCATGGCCACATATATTTAGAAGTGTGAAATTGTGCACATAGGGCAGGATAGGTAATACAGGGGTTAAGGCTCTTGCCTTGCATGCAGACAACCTGGGTTTGACCCTGGTACTGCATACAGTCTCCTGAGTACTGCCACAGTGATTCCTTAGCACAGAGCCAGGAGTAAATTCTGAGCATAGCTGGGTGGCCCCAACCAAAAAAACTGTACTCTTAAAACATGTGAAATCATTGGAGCCAGGGAAAGGAGTGGCGATAGTAGAGATTAAGGGCGCTTTGCCTTGAATACAGATTTGTTTCCTGGCATCACATATGGTTCCCTGAGCACTGCCAGGAATGAGCTCTGAACACAGAAGTAAGTCCTGGCACCACCAGGTGTGACCCACGGCCACCCTTACCCCCCCTCCCAAACCAAACAAAACAAATAATATACAATCACATAAACCAATACCTCAATAAAATCTCGAGAGTCTTATTCCCCACTATTCCCCCCCCCCTGCTGTTGCTGAGATGAGGGAGCTGCACACTAAATTGTGGTTCTCAGGGGAGCCCGTCTGGGTTCTCAGGGAAGCGCCTTGCTACCCACTCAGAATCTATGCAGCATGGGCTGTGCTAGAGTCCACACATCACACTGCATTGCGTAACTGATCTCTTGGCTCCAGAGCTGCTGACCTTCTCAGTCCTGATGAATCTCATCCGATTTCCATCCTTTAGTTTTTGTGTCTTTGATTTCCTGGTTTCTGATTTGGCTTTTATGTAATGGGCAGCTAACTAGAAGCTTGTTTTCTCCATGTTAAGTGATGTTAAGATAACTTTCCCCAAAAGTCAGAGATCAAGAAGACAGAAATTGTCACAGCAAGTCTGCCCACAACAAATTAAATACTCCCCAAAAAGTCAGAGATCAAGAAGACAGATATTGTCACAACGAGTCTGCCCACAAAAAAATAGAGATTTTTTTTTTTTGGCAGTGCCTGGGATTGAACCCAGCCCTTCATGAGTGTGTAAACTCATGGAATCAAATGCCCAGAGCATTTGATTGATCATCCATAGTTCTAGATTGTCCTGTCTCAGTGATAGTTTTACTTCCATTTAGTGGCAGCCTGTGGAGAAAATAGCTCAGCATCTGTTATTTACATATTGGTGTGTGATTCTGCAAATTATAACGGTAGCTTCTGACGGTATGGTATCTGTAGTTTTCTAAATGGGTGACAAACACCTCTCCCACCTAATTGATATTTTCTTGAGCAATCTGGTATTTGTAGAAAGATCTAAAATGTAGGCTTTCTTTTCTTTTTAGGGGGACTGAGGGTAATCTCAAGTGGCGCTCAAAGCCCTCCAGTGATTTTGTTTATTTAGGATTTTTTTGCTTTTCTTTCTTTCTTTCTTTTCTTTCTTTCTTTCTTTCTTTCTTTCTTTCTTTCTTTCTTTCTTTCTTTTCTTTCTTTCTTTCTTCTTTTCTGTCTTTCTGTCTTTCTTTCTTTCTTCTTCTTTCTGTCTTTCTGTCTTTCTGTCTGTCTGTCTGTCTGTCTGTCTGTCTGTCTGTCTGTCTGTCTGTCTGTCTGTCTGTCTGTCTGTCTGTCTGCCTGTCTGCCTGTCTGCCTGTCTGCCTGTCTGCCTGCCTGTCTGTCTGCCTGTCTGTCTGCCTGTCTGTCTGTCTGCTCTGCCTGTCTGCCCGTCTGCCCTCCCTCCTCCCTCCCTCCCCTGCCTGCCTTCCCTTCCCTGTTCCTCCCTCCCTGTCCTGTCCTGCCTGTCTGTCTGTCCTTCCCTCCCTCCCCTCCCCTTTCCCTCCCTTTCCTTCCCTTCCTTCTCTCCCCCTCCCTTCCCTTCCCTTCCCTTCCCTCCCTCCCCTTCCCTCCCTCTCCTCCCTCCCTCCCTCCCCTTCCCTCCCCTCCCTTCCCCTTCCCTTCCCTTCCATTCCCTTCTCTTCCCTCCCCCCCCTCCCCTCCCTCCTTCCCTTCCTTTCCCCTTCCCTTTCCTCCCCTCCCCTCTCCCCTCCCCTTCCCCTCCCTTCCCTTCCCCTTCCTTTTTTTTGCTTTTAAGCCATGCCTGGTAGTGCTCTGGAGTTATTCCTGGCTATGCACTCAGGGGGTTATTCTTTATGGGACTCAGGGAATCATTTGAGGTGCTAGGGCTGGAACTTTTCTGTATGCAAGGCAAATGCCCTGCCTGTTGTACACCAGCCCATTCCTTCTGATTCTTCACTAACCTGCCTAGCAGTTCAATGCAAGAGCTCGAGGGTGCGTGGTCACTCAGACCCTGTGCTGCCAGGGCCACCCTGGCGGTAATCAACCTTCTGCTCAGGGGACCATATGGTGCTGGGTACTGAACCACCTACAAAGTATGTGCCTTACTCCATGCTATCACTTGCTCTGGTCCATTTTTATCTTTTTAATGTTTTTGTTTCTTTTTTTTGGTATGTTTTTTACTATTGTTTGTTTTGGTTTGGGGAGGCCATACCTAGCTACACTCAGGGGTTACTTCTGGCTCTCCACTCCAATATTACTCCTGGTGGGGCTTGAGGGGCCATGTGGGATGCTAGGAATTGAACTCAGTCTGCTGCATGCAAGGCAAGCACAGCCTTCTTTATTTTTTTATGGCCACTTTTGGATGAAGTTCTTGTATAATTGTCACCAATTGAGTACCTTCTGGTAAGTATCAAGAAGAACTGAATAGTATAAAATATAATTGTGGACTTGATCACTTGATCACTTGAATCCCGTTATTCATCGATTTGCTCGAGCGGGCGCCAGTAACATTTCCATTGGACCCTATCACGTGCCATTGTAGCCCAATGGCATCTGGTTGATTCAGGAATATGAAGAACCTCAAACCATTCCTTCAGGGTCTTTACAAGGAAGTCTGACCATCTTGTAGGTGGGCGGCCACGTGATCTTTTGACATCCCGTGGGATCCAGTCGGTAATGGCTCTAGTCCAGCGGTTGTCTCCAAATCGCATTACATGTCCAGCCCATCTGATTTTCGATGCCTTGGCAAATGAGACAGCGTCCCTGATTCTGGAATAGCGACGGAGGTCAGAACTCCAGATTCCTTCTCTCACTTGAGTGAGTCGTGATATTCCAGCATAGCTCAATTCCTCTCTGGGAGACACGAATAGCATTCTCATCCTGCTTTCATAGGGCCCATGTCTCTGAGGCGTATGTTAATGCAGGGAGAACGGTGGAGTCAAAAGAGATGTGCCCGGAGCCGGAGGTTCTTTGTCCTTTTTAGCTATTTCTTCAATGCCTTTGAAGGCATTCCATGCCGCTCTCTTCCTCCTGCACAGCTCAGGTTTTAGGTCGTTCATCATGTTGACTTCTTAACCTAGGTACACATAACTGCTGCATTCAGAGATGATTGTTCCATTGAGAGTGAATGGGGCCTCTGGAACTAGTTCATTCTTCATGAACATAGTTTTCTTTAGATTCAGCTATAGACCTATCTTTCCACATTCTCGGTCAAAGTCAGCCAGCATTTGTGCCGCTTGGCTAATGTTTGATGTTATTAGAACAATGTCATCAGCGAAGCAGAGGTGGTGTAGTTGCCGACCATCTATCTTCACTCCCATTCCTTCCCATTCTAATTGTTGCATGATGTTCTCGAGGGTGGCGCTGAAGAGTTTTGGTGAAATGGTATCACCCTGTCAAACCCCCTTTTTCACATTACTGATCACTTCTTTGTAGAATGGTGAGATCCTGATGGTGAATCCGTAATACAGCTCACGAAGGATCTTGATGTATTGGGTTTGAACACCCTGTTTGGCTAGGGCTTCGATGACTGCTTCAGTCTCCACAGAATGAAAGGCTTTCTGTAAAACAATGAATGTGAGACAGAGCGGCATCTTGTATTCCCTACAAACCTCAATGAGCTTGGTTACCATGTGGATATGGTCGATTGTGCTGAATCCTTTCCGAAGCCTGCTTGCTTGCATGGTTGTCCTTCATCTAGGGTTCTGCTAATCCTATTCAGGATGACTCGTGTAAACAGCTTGTAGATGACAGACAACAGGCAGATGGGGCGGTAGTTGCCGATGTCGTGAATGTCTCCCTTCTTGAACAGTAGAACTGTCCTGCTGGTTTTCCATTGGGAGGGCACCTTGCATTCAGACAGATAGCATGTGAAGAGCCGAGCTAGTGTATTTATGAGTACCGATGGTGTTCGGGTCTGACTTTGTCTGGGCCTGGTGCTGTTCCCTTCTTTACCGACGCAGATGGCATGTCGGATTTCAGAAGGGAGAACGTTGGGAATGACATATCCATCCTGTGGAATTTGGTATGTGGGCAGGTGGATGTGGCTATCAAAGAGATTTGAGTAGAAGTCCTGGATAATCTTCTCCATTGCCTTTCTGGAAGATGTGATAGATCCATCAGGGCGTCGGAGGGCAGTCATCTTGGTCTTATAGTTGGCGAAGGACAGGCGGGCAGTGCGAATGCTTTTCCCGGCTTCTGCTGCATCTTCCAGTATTTCTGCTCTTCTGTCTTTGAGGTCTTCTTTTATTGCTTCTCTGCACCGTTTAGCAAGCTTGGACATTAGCATTTGGTCTCCTGAGGCTCGCGCCTTGCCACATTGGCGAATGAGCTTGAGAGTTTCGGAAGACAGGCATCCTTTTGTGTCTTTCTCTCTCTCAGCATTCTTCGCACAATCATGGAGGTGCTGAACCAGTCGGTTGTATTCTTCATCGATGTCATCAATGATGGTATCTTCCCATGTTGCTGCAATGGTGCCAAAGAGCTCCCAGTTGGTGGTCGCTCTGGGAGTTGTCTTCTTAAACTTTGCAGCCTTTTCTTCCCAGTGCGGGAAGTAGAATTTTGCACGAAGGAGACGGTGGTCTGACTGTTTTCTTGTTTGGAATCTGGGGACGACAGCTACATCGGTCAGACAAAACCGTCGATTGAAGATAATGTGGTCTATTTCATTGTGGAACTGTCCACCAGGAGATTCCCATGTCCAACGTTTCGCTTCAGCTTTCTGGAACTGTGAGTTCCCATGAATGGTCTTGGTGGACATGATGAACTCAGATAGTCTCTCACCCTGTTCGTTCCATTCTAGGCCATGGGTCCCGATGTGGAGTTCTTCAGCCGATCTTCTTGGTCCTATCTTGGCATTAAAATGACCGACTGTGATCTTGTAGAAGGTGTGATCTTTTTTATAGAACTCCTCCAATTCCATGTAGAATTTCTCAATTTCATCTTCTTTGTATGTGGATGTTGGTGCGTAGAAAATGAAGATAGAAATTGCTGGCAGTGGGCCACATCTCTTCAACTGTAATCGTCCTATTCAGTTTGTTAGGCATTCAAATGAATCAATGTTTACGGCCATGTTCGTGTTGACAAGGACACCAACGCCACCGATGCCTCTTTCGTCACATGTTCCAAGGAACAATTCTTCTCCGGTGTCAAATACAGCATGATGCAACTGACGCCTCCCCGCTCTCAGTCAGACCAATGATGTCGTACTTGATCTTTTTTTGCTTGCAGCATCAGATCCTCAATATATGCTTCCGATGCCAGTGTACATGCATTGAAAGTACAGACAGTCATTTTAGTCCTTCTTCCTTTTGGCAGCCTAGGATGGCCATGAAATTTTGTCAGGCACTCCTTGTTTGCCTTTCTTACTGATGCCGTATTAAGGGCTCTTTCGGGTCAGGAAAGTAAACATTTCTGTTACTGGATTTGGCATATCGAACACGCATCGGACAGCTTGCCAGGCTCTGCCATGCGGGTGCTATATTCTCATTACTTTGTGGGACTCTCTCAGAGGGGTGGGTTGAATATTTACGGTAATTTGGAGGTAAATTGCGGCGGCTGCAGCAGCTGTGCGCAACAGGGAAAGCTGGTTTCTGCTCTGCCGGGTGTACCTGTGTCTTAGGCTCAAGCATTCCTGCGCTTGAAATACTCTCCTCTGAAGGGTGGGTCTCTGCGTGGTGGGTCCTTGTAGGCTGGGTTTCTGACAAGCCAGGCTAGAGACTGGATTAATCTGTGGGCTGGAGACTGGATTAGTCTGCTGGGTGGAGATTTTACCTGCTGCAGAGGTAAAATTGTGGACAATGAAGAAAAATATTAATGTTTTGAGTTTATTATAGTATTATTTATAAAAAAGATAAAAATAATATAAATGTACTTTAATAAGCATTTAACTAAATAAATTATATTATGTGTGTTAGAATATTATTGTCCTGAAAATTTGTGCTTAATATAAAACATATATTTATTTCTGGTTTTTTGAGCCACATCCTTCAGTGTTTGGGACTTACTCTGGCTCTGGAACTCTTGGTGGAGCTTGGGATATTATACGCAGTCCTAGGGATTGAATCTAGGTTAGCTGTGTTTAAGGCAAGAGCCCTATCCACTGTACTATCTCTCCAGCCCTCTGAAAATTTTAGCTCAGTTTTTTTTTAATAGAACACATTTTAAAGGTCTTGGCTAAGTGTTTTTTTTTTTTTTGTGCTAAGTGTTTTTAACATTAGGGGCGGAAAGCAATTGAATAAGTAATCTGAGTTATTCCTTCATCAAATATCAGATTATCTTCTCCAAAAAGTGTTGTTTTAAATTTTTTGCTCTCATTTTTATTATGATTTTATGTTGTCATATTATTGATGAAATTTATATTATTGTGAATAGAGAACTTTATATATGATATCAATTCTTTGGTACTTGCTAAATTCCCTTTTTTAAAAATACGGGTGGGGGTGGGGTGGGGGTGCTCCAAGCATTGATCAGGTTTTCCCAGAGGCCACTCCTGGCAATATGCAGCCAACTAACCAGGCCAGCAACTCAGAGTTAGGACCTGAGAATATGTTGTCCAGGTGGGTCTCAGAGGCTGATGCTTGGGGACTCCAGACCTATTCCTGGCAATGCTCAGGAGCCCATGTGGTGTTAAGGATAAGACCCTGTACTATCTCCTAGTCCCACATTCTCTTTAGAATTGGGGCAGGTTTAAATTTTATTTTAGTTTTGGGACTATACCTCCTGATGCTCTGGGCTTACCCCCTGGTTCGCCACTCAGGGATCACTCTTGGCAGGGTTTGAGGGACATATGTAGTGCTGAGGATTAATCCCTGGTTGGCCCCATACAAGGCAATCACCCCGTCTGCTCTACTATTGCTCCAGTTCAGGACAGGTTACATTTTTAGAAGAACAGATTCCTCATGAGAGGAATGTGTGCTTTCTATTTGGCACTGCAATCTATCTAGTAGAAATACATATATGTAACAATACACTTGTGTAGATACTGTACCAGTATCTACAGCCCATTTTTTGTTGTATATACATATTTATACATATATTTATGTGCATATACTTATGTAATGTATACACACAAGTATTTGTAAGCATGTACATATACATTTTACACTAAGTCTGTGAATAATGTTTCTCACATGGTGTAATTCTTTGAACAACTTCTGTCCTCTAGATCTCTAGAGGCATCTTAACATCTCTACTTTAGATTAATACTACTCAGGTTTGCCCATTTTTCCTGGTAATATTATCCATTCTCATTTTATATCTTTCAGATCCATTTGTTAAGCAGGTGAAAATGAGTGGTTGGTAGATTTATTTTACAAGGATTCTCTTTTATTGCTATCTCTCCATTCCCTTCTAATCTTGAATTATACTTTCACTAACAGTACCTTTACTACACCAGCTTTTTGTGGGTTACTATTTATCTGTCACTGTCACTGTCTTCCCGTTCATCATCGATTTGCTCGAGCGGGCCCCAGTAACATCTCCATATGTCCTGTCTCATGCTATTAGAGTCCAAGGGCATCTGCTTGCTCCAGGAATATAAAGAGCCTCAATCCATTCCGGAATGAGGTCTATAATTGTTACTGGTATTAGGCATATCAAATACAACACGGGTAGCTTGCCAGGCTCTGCCGTGCAGGTAGCATACTCTTGTAGTCATTTCTAAGTCTACTATTTATCTAGAATTCCTTTTTCTGTTCCTCTATTTTCAGCCTTTCTGGGTCATCATCAGATTATGTCTTTTTATGACTGAATTTTGGGTTAATTCCAGTGGGAAATCTTGGTATTTTAACAAATGAGTAAGTATAAAGTTATGAAATATATAATGTCTTACTTTTTTTCTATGTTTTCTGTCTTTTCATTTTATGTTGCATATCTGGATTATTTCAGGATTGTTTCCTTACATCTTTCTCTCAATTCATTAAGTTTATCTTCAGAATCATTCAGTCTGCTTCCTAACCCATTAATTTCTTAATGATTATTTTTAAGTATTAGAATCATTTTCAAGTAATTTTTGCTTATTTTATTTAATTTTGGTCTGGTTCCAGCAGACCAGCCTATCACAGCCTGGCTCCCACGGCCGCAAGCAGCTGTGCAGTTCATCAATAAATACTGGATTTTGAGATGACTACAAGAGATGACTATGCGCACGGCAGAGCCTGGCAAGCTACCCGTGTCGTATTGATATGCCAGATACCAGTAACAATTATAGACCTCATTCCCATGACCTGATCGAATGGTTTGAGGCTCTTTATGTTCCTGGAGCAAGCAGGTGCCCTTGGGCTCTACTTGCATGAGACTGGTCATATGGAGATGTTACTGGTGCCCACTCGAGCAAATCGATGATGAACGGGAAGACAGTGATACAGTGATTTAATTTTTAAAAAATTAGAAACAGGCTAGAGAGACAGTATAGATATTAAGGTGTTTGCCCAACATGTAACTGTCCCCAGTTTAATCCCCAGCACCATATATGGTCCCTCAAGCACCACCATGAGTGATCCATGAGCACAGAGCCAGGAGAAAGCCCCTAAGCACTGCTGGGTGTGGCACAAATGCCCATCCCCACCAAAAAAAGTCTCCAAACAACACAAAATGCCAAATATCTGCTTGAGGGTCAGAAACCACTCCCCCATCCCACCCAGAACAATGTCTATGGAGAAATACAAATTCCTCTTCCCAAACCACCACAAACAATGTTCCACTGAGACCATAAATATATCTCCTGATTGAATCTTTGATGTATAGGGAGCACTGTGTTTTTATTGAGCAATTTTATTTAGGCAAAGAGAAAGCCAGCTATGACCTCATTACTCTCACATAGCCATCTGTGGTCCATGGTGTGTTCCTGGGGCTTCAATCTTCAAGAAAGGAATCCTCTTGACACTCTTTGAGATAGGGTGGATGAAAGTAAAGCACTGTGGGAAATATTGTTCAATGCAACAATTGCAGCTGCTGCTCTCTCATCCAGGCTGAGCTCATGTAGACAGTCCAGGGCCCAGCAACCAGCCTGAGCTCATGAATATCTCCCTGAAATGTTATCAGTTACAAGTAGACAGTTAAAGAATCTGAATCAAACAAGTATGTGGCTGACAGTTGGAAGTCTGAGCTCCCAGTTGTCTGCTTGGGCAAAGTACTGGTCTCTGCTCAGTCTGTGGCCTCCAATGTGTACTGTTGACCTGTTGGTGACTCGTGAATTCTACCATAGAAGGAATGAATGATTGTTCGGAGATTTCTTCTGCCTAGTTCGTGATCTGTTTTCAAACTGTCAGGGGACCTTCTGAGAGGGCTAACAGGAAGCTTGATTAACTGATTTAACAGTGCTATGAACAGGCTCCTTCTTTGGCTATCCAAGAATTAATTACAGAGTTTGGTAGATGGACTCTCACAAATTCCGGTGGATGCTCTGTGAGCAGTCCAGTGATGTCAGCAGAGTAAGGCATACTTGGAGTAGGACTTGGAAAGAGCGAATGGACTCTGGAGCTGTAGGTATATGCAAAGCTTCCAGGGGAAACTGAAGTCATGATCAGAAGAACTGGTTCATCAGCTGAGTTATGGGACCCAGGTCATCTTTGGTTGGTGTAAGTACTATACTGTGATCAGAGTACCACAAAGGGAAGGAAACACCCAAGTATCTACCAGGCGAAGGTACAAAATCAGAGAGAGCTGGGGAGATGATTGCATGGCTGTGACAGAGGGGTCTACTGAGATATGGGTGCTTGAAAATCTGGGAACAACGCAGTTGCACCCAGAGGCTGTTAGCCAATGGCAGCCACAGAACGAATTCCTGAGAGCACGTTGACTCCACACAAACAGGGGAAGACTGGATCCCTTGGTTGGGACAGCAGAATGCAGCGATGAGGCCAGTGATTCCTCCACTGAGTAAGGAGCCTACCCAGAAGATCTGAGCCGAGGCCTCCTGCAGGACAGGTTCCCCCTCCCTACACATGCGGGGATGGAAGCAGGTGCTGGAGGGCTCCATAGTGACTCAGTGGACAGTCCGTCATGCTCAGTGATGTTAGTTACCTCCCAATCCATTTCTACATTTTGAGGACTAGGAGCAGTGGAGCGGGGCCCTTAGTTCCCTGCTCACAGGGATAATGATGATAGATTCCAAGGAGGTGGGATCTTTGGGATCATTATTATTCAGTGTATTAGAAGCTCGAGGACTTAATGAGGGGTGTCTCCTAGGGACCTGTGTGTCCCTTCTTGTGTCCAGGACTCTTGGGCCCTGGACTACCTCTGCAGACATGAAACTTAGTCTCCCAGTGACAGTCATTAACAGGTCTCTGGAATGCACTGCAATTTTGTTTTTGTTTTTTTAACTTTATGAGATGACTACAAGAGTATGCTACCTGCACGGCAGAGCCTGGCAAGCTACCTGTGTCATATTTGATATGCCAGATACCAGTAACAATTATAGACCTCATTCTCATGACCTGATGGAATGGTTTGAGGCTCTTTATGTCCCTGGAGCAAGCAGGTGCCCTTGGCTCTACTTGCATGAGACAGGACATATGGAGATGTTACTGGTGCCCTCCGAGCAAATCGATGATAAATGGGAAGACAGTGATACAGTGATTATATCACCATGAAATATACCATTACAAAGCTGTACATGAGTGGGTTTCAGTCATACAGTGCTCCAGCACCATACCTCACCACTGCACATTTCCCAGCACCGATGTTCCCAGTTTCTCTCCAACCCCACCCCCAACCTGCTTTTATGGCAGGTTCTTTTACTTGCTCTTTCTCTCTCCCTTTCTCTCTCTGTCTCTCTCTCTGTCTCTGTCTCTCTCTCTGCTTTTGTGCTTCGTGGTTTCCACTGCATTATTTTATTTTATCTCTGCCAATATTTTTCTTTGATATTTTAGGTCTCATCCTTGCAGGGGCCATGCTAATTTCTGTATCGTTCCAATTTTAGTATATGTGCTGCTGAAGCGAGCACTTCTTTGATATTTTTATCCACAGAAGAAATTCCGGGCTGGAGCAATAGTATAATGGGTAAATCACTTGCCTTGCATGCAGCTGACCTGGGTTCGATCCCCGAAATCCCATATCCCCCAAGAGTATCTCCTGACCACAAAGCTAGGAGTAACACCTGAGCACTGTTGAATGTGGCCCTCCTCCAACCCCAGCCCCCAAAAAGGAATTCTATATCTTCTCACCCCAAATTCTTTGAGTTTTCTGTTCTGAAGCTGGTCTCTTCTCCTCACACTCCTCCCCTCTGCCCCTTCCAATATGTCCTTAATTGAGAAAAATGAATTAAAAATGAAATTTGAGGTACATTTTATTTTTAAAAAAATAAATGTCAAATGATCCTTTTTGCTCTTAATAATTTTTCCTGCTTTTATAAACTTAGAAAAATAAAACCTCTATTTTGGCAAGTGAAGTCTCACCAACTTTTCCTGGGCAACACAGCTGTCTGGTCCAGCCCACGGCTGTCACAGTGGTAGATCCAGATTCCCTTGTTCAGTTCATACTTTGCTCCTGAGACAAGCGCCTCCCCGCCTGACACTCCTCCTTCCTGAATCACTGCTGTGCGTCAGCTCCACACTCTGCCAGCCTGCTTAAAGAATGGCGAGTTCAGCCTTGGCCCAGCACAGAGGGAATCCAAGGGTTCGTTCCTGAACTCTGCTCTAGCTCCTCTTCCCTGCCCCCTCCAGGCCAAACTGCCTGGAAAATCTGTGTTTCTTCTTCAAAATATATTAAGAGGTGCAGAAACATAGGATAGGGATAAGACACTTGTGGTTCATGCTGCTAAACCTGGTTCAATCCCCAGCACTACATATTGTCTCCTGGACCGTTTCACCAAGGGGCCATTTCTGAGCAGAGTGCCAGAAGTGGGCCTTGAGCACCATAGGTTGTAGCCAACCCTCCAAATATGTGTGTGTGTGTGTGTATATATATATATATATATATATATATATATATATATAGAGATATAGAGAGAGAGAGAGAGAGAGAGAGATATTAATCAAAAAGGTTGAATTTCTCTATATGTATGTGTGTATTCAACCTTTTTATGGCTTCTTTGCTCAAATCTGGGACATCTTTGTCTCTCACCTACATTACTTTAGACTTTGCAAATTCTGTGCTCAGTTCCACTGGTGTGTGTGTGTGTGTGTGTGTGTGTAGGCACAGGTGGGATGTTCCCCCATATATTCAGTGGACAACTCCAGGTGTCCTCCCACTCTTGTGACACTGCTCACAGAGCATCAGGACTCACCAGGCTAAGCACTTAGCCCTAAGCCACCGCCCTCAATTCCGTGCACCAGCCACTAGCTCAAGTGGAGCCTATCTTTTGTATGCACCTACAGATTGAAGGCCCATGCAACCCCCTCTGGGGTGTGATCCCTACAGATTGAAGGTCATGGCAATCCCTTTATGGGGTTTGATCCACTTGCTAACATACCCATTAGCACCAAGACAAGTTTTTTTTTTTTTTTTTGCTTTTTGCTTTTTGGGTTACACCCGGCAATGCTTCACAGACATGGGGCAGAGCTGCTACTGGCTCTCACTGTGCCCAGTCGCTCATGAGGTACTTGGGAGGGATAGCAGGTTCTAGCCCTGGCCCGCCACCTCAGCAGAGCCTTACAACAAGCCAGACGACCCCCCCACTCCATAAGGACCTCCATTTTCCACATCCGAACTTCCTCGTCAGAATTCTACCCAGCAGACCAGCCTATCACAGCCCTGCTCGCGTGGCCCCCTTGCGGCCGCCGCAGTTCATCAATAAATGCTGGATTTTGAGATGACTACAAGAGTATGCTACCCACACGGCAGAGCCTGGCAAGCTACCCGTGTCGTATTTGATATGCCAGATACCAGTAACAATTATAGACCTTATTCCCATGACCTGAAGGAATGGTTTGAGGCTCTTTATGTTCCTGGAGCAAGCAGGTGCCCTTGGGCTCTACCTGCATGAGACAGGACATATGGAGATGTTACTGGTGCCCGCTCAAGCAAATCGATGATGAACGGGAATACAGTGATACAGTGATACCAAGACAAGTACTTTACTTACCATATTGTGGCTACCGGGCCAGGCTGTAACTCCAGAGCCTGTGAGAGAGATGCACCAGCAGGGCTTGGGGAGAGAAGGGGAAGTGTCTGTTTCCGTGGTCACCCTGCGTGGTGGGGGAGGTTACTCTTCCCAAATATGCAAATGGTCACCAAACCAGAAGGTCTGGCATCCTGTCCCTCTGGGTTTCATTCTTTTACTCCACAGGTGCTGTTGACTCAACCACTACCCTTCCACCCTCAAAGTTCCGACCCTCTCACAGGGCTCTTTCTTCTCATCCAGTCCCCATCTTTAGGTGACTTTGGGACTTTCCACAAGCCACCGTTGACCCAACAAAGACATCTTTATCTCTTGCTTCACTCAGGAAATCCCAAGGATTTTAGTAATTTGGTGTGGAGGGAGGGGAGACATTAGACCAAATGTAAATTTCTTTTTACAAATCACAGTATCAGAGTGTGATACTTTGGTTTCTTCTAGATGATCTTTTTTGCCTCTAACCTCTGGAATTTGTTCTCAACAAATTTTATAGCATTTATATTTGTATTCTACCTACCAGTGAGGGCTGATTATTCAGTGCTGGCGCCAGCAGCACAGAGCTCAGCGAACAGCCTGGGGCTCCAAGGCACATCTGATAGTGTTTGGGGTGGGTTCCTGGTGCCAGGATCAAACTCGGACCTCAGATATGGCAGGCATGTGCTTCACCCCTTGGAGTCACATCCCCAGTGCCCAGGCTGATCTTTTATAAAATCTAGGTATTTTCCCCTTTTTTAAATTTGGGTTCCATGACTTACATTGTAGTGTTTGGGTCATACCCAGTAGTATGAGCACCATAGGTTGTAGCCAACCCTCCAAATATATGTAGATAGATAGGTAGGTAGGTAGATAGATAGATAGAGAGAGAGAGAGAGAGAGAGAGATAGAGATAGAGATAGAAAGATAGAGAGATAGAGATAGATATCAATCAAAAAGGTTGAATTTCTATATGTGTATATGTGTGTGTATAGAGAGAGAGAGAGAAATAAGTGTTTAGAGGCTACTCCTGGCTCTGTGCTCAGGAGCAACCCCCTGGCAGTGCTTAGAGAACCATATGGAGTACCAGGAATTTGAACTGGAATCAGACAAATGCCAGCCAAGAGTCTTACACCCCGTATTCTCTTCTCTGGCACCGTGGTTTGCAGTACTGGTAATGACAGAGTTTCAGGCATATGATGTTCCAATACCACCTTCCACCAGTGTCAGCTTTCTCCCACCAATGTCCCAATGTTCTTTTCTTCCTCCCAAACCCATTTTGATAGCTCAGTTTTGTAGGCCAACTCTCAGATTCTGTTGCCACTGGCCATTTTTTGTCTTTGTTTTTGTTTGGGGTCCATACCCAGAATGTTCAGGGCTTACTCCTGGCTCTGAGCTCAGGAATCACTCCTAGAAGTACTCAGGGGATCATACACAGTGCTGGGAATTAAACCTGGGTCTGTTGCATGCAAGGCAAGTGTCTTACACACTATACTATCTCTCCGGTACCTATGGGCCATTTGTTATTGAATTCAAAAACATGGGTCTTGTTCTATCTCTCCTCTGCCTGCAATGCCCACCAGACTTGCCATCTTGCTAGAGTAAAGCCAGGCCTTTAGTGGACTAGGCCTCTCTGAAGATCCACATCCTATCTCTTGTCCTGCTCTATCCTGCTGGGTAGCCTTACATTCACCATTCACTCAGATGGCGATTGTCTCCCTGGACATTCTCCCTAACTCCTAACTCCACCTTCAGGGAAGCTCCCAGCCCACAGTGAGCACTGTGCTGTCATTCTAGATTGCAATGTTCCCCTCCCTATTCTGAGTCCAAACCCCTTATTTTGTTTATTTTCCACCTAACCCATTGTCTGCTAAAATAATGTACCATGTATTTCTCCATGGTGGTCATTGTCTATTGACTGTTTTCCCCAATCAGAATGTAACTTCCAGGAGGGCAAATATTTTTTGTCTATTTTATTTAATAATACATCCTAACTGTTAGAAGCCCCACCAAATCTAAGAGAGATATGTCAAATATTTGTTGAGTGAACAAAACCTTCTTTCTCTAAACATGTTTCAGGTATTATAGAAATAGGCAAAGGGCCAGAGAGATAGGACAATGGGTAGGACGTTTGCCTTGCACCATGGAAGTGACCTGAGTTTTATCTCTGTCTCTGCACAACCTCCCCAGGCTTTGCCAGAAGTGGTCCCTGAGTAAAGCACAGAGACTGGAGTAAGTTCTGAGCAATCTAGGTGTGGATTAAAAACCATAAAAATAAAATAAACAGGTAGAAATAGGCAAAAGATTAAAAAATTGAAGTTGTAATATAAGAATAACATTTAGACTCAACTCTTCTTGATCCATGAGGTCTGATATAAAAGTCAAATTTATCCTACTTTAGGTTCATTTAGCTAAAAGCTACTCAGGTAGCCTGAGGCCTATCAGCCCAGGTTGGCACTGTCTGCCAACCTGATGCAGAGACTGCCCCATGACAATTGAATTAAATACACAATGAACAAATTTAGAGGTTGAATTTTTTAGTCACACAAACATGTAGGAGAGACTGATATTATAGGTCATTAATATAGTTCAAAATAGTTAGTTTTGGGGGCGGCCAGAACGATAGCACAGCAGGTGGGACATTTGCCTTGCACATGGCTGACCTGGGCTCCATCCCTGGCATCCCATGTGGTCCCCTGAGCACTGACAGGAGTGGTTCCTTAGTTCATAGACAGGAGTAAGCCCTGAGCATCACAGGTATGACCCAAAAAGTCAAATAAAAAGAATATGGGGTTTACTTTTTTAAAAATAGGGTTTTTAACAAAAAAATAAAATTCATTAATATATTAATATATTGTTTTTATATTGGGACCTGCCCTCGGCAGTGCTCAAGGCTGCTCCTGGCTCAGTTCTCTGGGGTTATTCCCAGTAAAGCCCAGGAATCATCTGGTGCTGGGGATCAAACCCAGGGCTCCCATATGCAAAGCATGCACTCCAGTCCTTTGAGCTGAGCAATCTTTCCACCTCCTGTAAGTTCTCTTTAAAATGAGGTGTGATGTGCTGAGGATATGACTCAGATGTAGAGTACATGCTTTTAAAGTAGAATGCCCTGGTCTTGACCCCCAGTACTACAAAAGTTTAAAAAAGTGGGGGAAGAGGGGGGGTAGAGTGGAGGCTACTTTGGTCGAAAGAGAAGGTTTGAAAATCCTGGAGACTGGTTCTGGATCAAATATCCTGTACTTCAGGGCACTACACTACCTTGTAAAAGTCATTTCTCTTGCCTGCACATCTGTTTGCTTTCCATTTCCTTTCCTAAAATATGTGAAAGTGTCTAGAAAATCTCAAGGGAGGGTGGGAGAGAGAGAAAGAGAGAGAGACAAAGACAGAGAGACAGAGACACACACAGAAGTGCCATGAATCAAATCCACTGTCTTGCAGTGCAAGACAAATGTTCTACCACTGAGCTACAACCCAGGCAGGTAGGATTGTTTTCTTCTCTAAACGTGATTTTATCCTAAGACAAAGCAGCAGCAGTAACCTTTGTTCACTGTCCTTTCTTCCTCCTCTGGTTAAGAATGAACTTCATAAGCCCAGGTATGCAGGTTGCAGCGACTAAACTCACCAGGCTTCTGTGAAGCTGGATCTGGGGCCCCTTTACCCACCTTGTTCACCTCCGGAAGGCCTATTGTACCCACCTAGAACTGCCCCTGGCTCTGTCGGCCATGATCCAGAGACACAGACACACGGATGCAGAGCTGCTGCCAGCTCTCTCCATGCTAGGCTGACGGGGCTTCCTGGAGGGGGGCAGATTTTGGTCATGGCTTCCCCCAATAGAGTCTCAGAAGCCAGAGAAACCTCACACAATAGCAGCCATTTTCAAGGTCCAGATACACAGCTTGTCAGAGCCCCACCCAAGAGAGAAGCCAATTGCAAGCCCAGGTATGCGGGTCTCAGTGACTAAACTCACCAGGCTTCCATGGAGCTGGAGCTGGGGCCCTCCTGACCTTGGTCCCCTCCGGAAGGCCCAGTGGGCCTGCCTAGAACTGCTCCCGATGCTGTTGGCCAGATTCCAGAGATGCAGAGCTGCTGCTGGCTTTCACTGTGTTGCGTGGCCACAAAGCGACCACACTGTATCTCAAAGCCAGGTATACTGATGTAGCCGGTATCCCATCACGTTTTGTAGAATTAAATATGGGGCATACAATCACGAGGGTTGGTCACGATGTCTGGTCTGTGCGAATAAATCATTTCTTAACAGTGGGCTAAAGTGGCACAATGGAAATTTAATGATCTCCATTGATTTTAGTCTAAGGATATACTCATCAACTATATTTAGAGAATTAGCTCCAACAAGCAACATAGGATAGATTATTCAGAGTATGCTTAAGATCGACTCAAACAGAGCTGGAGAAATATTTGAAATAAGTGTTGTCCATAGGTGCAGTGTGGTGGGTTTGGGGTTGATTTGTAGAAACCCACCATGTTCTAGAAACTCAGAAAGCGAATGTGCAAGAACAGAAATTGGCCAAACTCGCACATAACAACCAAGAAAATATGTCATGACTTTATAAATATCGTTCCCTTTTATGGACTGTAATGGTCAATATAATTAGTGCCGGCTAAGGTAGCAGACATGGGGATGGGAGTGGGTAGGTGATAAAGGTTCTTTGGTGGCAGTGGGGCACACTGGTGGTGGAATTGCTGTCGAATGATGAATCTTTCTACAACTATATTATGAAAACTTTGTGCTTTATAAATCATGGTGTTTAAAGAAAGTCAATAAAATCTAAAAAGAAAAGTATAAGCTTTGTAAGAGGGCATAAAAATCGTCTGGGGCTTATAGCCCAAGTCCAGAATCTGCCAGAGCAGGTTGGAATCTGCTCTCTACTAGCTGGATGGCTTCTAAAATGATTTAACTGTACTAAGAATCATTTTCTCATCTGGAAACCAGGATAAATAATTTCTAGTTGACAGAACTACTGTATAGATTATATATGAGATCATGTTAAGTGCATGATTTAAAATCTGCCATAAAGTAAGCATTTCGTAAATGGTAATGGTAATGAGAGAATGTGTGGGAAGAAGAGAAGGCGCACCTGACTTCAGAACAGGAATCACTCAGAAGTGGGGCACGTCTATGTGGACAGAGATGCAGAGATTTGCAAATAGACCTGTAGGGTTGAATTTCTCTAACTCATTTACTTAATAGTAGAAATGAAAAAGAATAAACAAGTTCAGAGCTGCCCTTTTTTTTTTTTTTCAGAAAAATATAGTTCTACGGGGGCCGGAGCGATAGCCCAGCAGGTAGGGCGTTTGCCTTGCATGCGGCTGGCCCATGCCGGCCTGGGTTCAATCCCGGTATCCCATATGGTCCCCCTAGCACCGCCAGGAGTAATTCCTGAGTGCAGAGCCAGGAGAAACCCGCATTGCTGGGTGTGACCCAAAAAAGAAAAAAAAAAAAATATATATATATATATATATATATATATAGTTCTTGTCTTTTTTTCCTTCTTTTTTATGGTGTTTAGGCCATACCCAGCAGTGATCAGGCTTTGCACTCAGGAATCAATCCTAGTGGGATTGTGGGACATATAGGAAGCCGGGATTGAACCCAGGTCATCTGGTGCAAGGCAAACACCTTATCCACTGTCTTATCTCTCCAGTCCCTCTCCTCTTTTATGTTTTAACCAAAGTAATTACAGAAAAGAATGTGGCCTCTCATTCTTTTGAGTGGATGGATGGATGGATGAATAGAACCTAATGTTCTTTTTCTGCTCTAGGAGCTAAACACCCACCTGGTTGGAGACTATGGTTTACTGATTGGTTCTGTGTGATGATGGGGATCAAAGCCAGTACAAAATTTACATTCTACCTCTGAGCCACATTATGATCCTTGGGTTTAAGATTGTAAGAATTTTCCAGAATCAAAACCATTTTCCAGAATCAAAGTTATTTGAAAACAACAAGCCCAAAAGACAACTCTCGTCCAAAACAGAATCCACAGATAGACGGAGGGCTTCAGACTGTCACTCATGGAATCCAACAAAGTCGCTTTCTGTACAGAGACCATCGTCAGTCTCCTCTGTCATTTGAGTTCTGTATCTGTTTAATTAGACATGATTTTTTGGAGATGAAGGAAATGATTCAATTCTCAAGACTCCAGGAAAACAAAGGACCCTTATTTCAGCCATCCATCCTGCCTGACATCTAGAGAATTACAAACTATAATTCACACGTGAAGATTTCACCGGAAAGTGCAGTGCCCCTGTGTGTGATATCATTAAAGGAAATCATGAAGCATTTATGCAGCACTTTGTGTGGGACAAGTGCTCGATGGTTATTTTTATTGCTCACCCAAACCCTCAGAGGCCGCCTTTCTCTACGTCTCAAAACTAGAGAATAGAAATTAAATTACATCTGGTCTTAGAATAAGTCACTGCATCACTGTATCACTGTCTTCCTGTTGTTCATCGATTTGCTCAAGTGGGCACCAGTAACATCTCTATACGTCCTGTCACAAGCAAGTGTAGCCCAAGGGCATCTGCTTGCTCCAGGGACAGGAAGAGCCTCAAACCATGGAATTGAGGTTTATAATTGTTACTAGATTTTAGCATATCAAAAAAACACGGGTAGCTTGCCAGACATTGCCGTATAGAAAGACTGGATCAAAATGACACCTTTGAGTATCAAAGTCAGCTCACATAATCCGTTGGACCATTAGTTCAAGAGTCTGTCTCTGTCTGAAGGGTTGTCTGCTTTGGGGTGGGCTCTTTCTCGTCAATACCAGGCTCAGTGATGGTACAGACCCTCTGCAAGAATGACACCATTCGTGTTCCCTTCTTTTCCAGTGGGGTAGTATTGATGAAGGGATCACATTCTAAGTTCCCGAATAAGTTTAATTTTTTAAATAGTCAATGCATCTTACAAGAGAAGCTTAATCATGTAGTGGTATTAAACAAATTCTCGCATCTCTCTGGCTTATGTTTTGCATTCCAGGTTGGAGAGTTCTCCTTCACCCAGAACCCAGGGATTCATCCAAGTTCCTCTGCCTCCATAGTGGTTTCTGAGTCACTGTAGCAACAGACAGGAAAGTACAAGGAACTTATCTCTGTTCCTGAGTACCCTGAGCCAAAGTGATACATTGTCCATGGTATACCTGCTCTTACATTTGGGCCAGGCGTCCTTGCATAGTCTCAACTGACAGCACCAGAGATCAGACCTGTTTTCCTCCAACATGAGTGGAGAGCACAGATGTTTCTTTTTCAGACTGATTTTAGCTTGCTTGTGGTTCTCTCTTTTGAACTTTGTATTTTGGTTGATGATCCGGGCTATGATAGATCTGCTGGGTGGAGTTGTGACGAGAGGGAAGTCCGGATGTGGAAGATGGCGGCCCCCATGGAGTCAGGGGGGGTCCTCTGTCTTGTTGTGAGGCTCTGCTGGGGGTGGCGGTCAGGGCTAGAATCCGCCATGCCTCCCGGGCTCCTCATGGAGCAGCTGGGCACAGGGAGAGCAAGGAGCAGCTCTGCCCCATGTCTGAGAGTTTCTGGTTCAGTATATCTGGGCGGATTGAAAAAAAAACTGCTGCAGGGTGGGTGTCGATGATCCAGGCAGTGATATTCTGGTCTGCTGCCCCACCCTACAGCAGTTTTTTTTTTTCAATCCGCCTCAGGTATGCTGAACCAGAGACTCTCAGACATGGAGCAGAGCTGCTTCTTGCCTCCCTGTGCCCAGCCGCTCAAGAGGTGCCCGGGAGGCATGGCAGGTTCTAGCCCTGGCCTGCCACCCCAGCAGAGCCTCACAACAGACAGACGACCCGACTCCATGGGGGCCGCCATCTTCCACATCTAGACTTCCCTCTCGTCACAACTCCACCCAGCAGGCCAGACCATCACAGCCCGGCTTGCACGGCCGCTAGCGGTTGCTCAGTTCATCAATAAATGCTTTATTCAGAGGTGACTACAAGAGTATGCCACCCGCACTGCAAGCCTGGCAAGCTGCTCGTGTCGTATTTGATATGCCAAATACCAGTAACATTTATATTAGGTCATTCCCATGACCTAATATAATGGTTTGAGGCTCTTTATGTTCCTGTAGCAAGCGGATGCCTTTGGGTTCTACTAGCATGAGACAGGACATATGGAGATATTACTGGTGCCCGCTCTAGCAAATAGATGATGAACGGGAAGATAGTGATTTTGGTTATTCAGTGGATGTTCTCAAGCAGTGCTCAGGGAGCCCTGGGATCAGTTTCAGGGGTCCTCAGCCATACCCCCTGAAAAAGCTGTACCTGTACCACTGAGGTACCTCAGTTCTCCAGCTGTTGATTTGATGCTGCTCAGGCCCAGTGGTGCTGGGGACTTCCAGGGCCATACCTGGCAGTACTTGGGGGGGGGGTCATACAATGCTGGCGAACAAACTTGGGTTCTTGAGCGACTGGGCCCTGAGCATCAACTCGGTTCTCTTGCTTTTGAACTTTGCATTCACGGTTTTGGTGATAGCATCGCTTCAACTGCCTAACAGGAGACTCTCACGATACTTCTTTTAAGGCTTCACATATTCTCACGCTTCATAATTTTCTAAATCCTCTCACATGCTCTGTCTCATCTGATTGCAGCAGAAATAATTTCTGATAGTCAAGGGGACTGCTGTACTTCCTCTTCATTTTCTCATGCCTGGCAGCTTCCCATAAATACTGCAGGAGCAAGCTCTGAACTAAGGAAAGTGTATCCACTTAGCCTGCACCCTGGAGTGCTCTTCCTCACAGGATTACTATCAGAGGCAGAACTCCCTTCTTAGCTAGACCCAAATCTACCCAATCTGGTGGACTGCCACTTTATCTTTTGTTCACTTCTGGGGACATCAGCTATAGGCAGACTTCATCTTGTCTATGTTAGAGGAAGCGAAGAAGTTTGGAGAAAGATCTGGAAAGGAGTTTAAGACAAGGGACTGGTCTGACTAATCTGGGAGTTGGGGAGTTTCTCTGCTTCTCAAACTCTGGAAAATGTAGTGTTGGCAGTTACTCGCAGACTTACGTAGTCTCTTGTTTCAGTAGTTGTATATATTTTTTAAAAAGTTATGAGATGATTCTAAAATTAAACAGTTACCACCCATGGAAATACCAAGTGAAGTGACATGGAAAATCATGAATAACTGAAAGTTCTGAATTATGGAATGATTGGTGAGGGCAAGTTGGGCTTTCCACCTCTCCTGCTGATATATTTCCTTGGAAATAATGTTGCCTGCAGAGTGGAGAGATCCTATGGGCTAGTTTCTGAAGGGCCATAATGAATTTGCTTGTAGATTGACTCATGGTCTGGCTTTAGCCTCTGGGTTCTCAAGTAATGCTGACAACTTTGACCCAATTTTGGAAGGCGCTTACATTTGGCTGGTTGCAGAGCTCTTTCTCAGAAACTCTTTTCAGGACAGTTGCCAAAGCTCTTTCTGTAACTGTTGTAAAGTATGAAGAAAAGTTGTCTTGGGTCATTGCCCAGGACCTACCGCCCCAATTGCAGACTTGGATGGCTGCAATCTTTATATTCCATGAGTGCTGCACCCAGCTGAAACTTCTCCCAGAGTTGTCTGTGGTAGCAAATGTCCTCTGAATCCACCCATTGCCTGGTGTGAAGCAAAGAATCTTACCTGGCTCTGATTGTAGCCATTCATTAGTGCAGTATAGAAATCCTTTTAAGCTGATGTGACTTGTTGGTTAAGACTAGTATAGCTTCCTTAACCTTTCCTCTTTTAGTTCCTCCAACTTGAGTAATTTGCCTAAATTTATTCCTGATATCACATGCCCTAATTCCTAACCTAGGAACAGAAATATGTTCAGAATGATTTTGAACATATTTGGAGTCACCTCCAAAATGTAGAAATGACACTGTTACCCTCAGAAAATTAAGATTTATTTGTGAATCATTGTGAGTGGACCTAAATGAAATCTCTTCTTTCATTTTCTTTTTCTTTGGGGCTTTTGTTAATTGTTTTGGGGCCACCCAGTAGTGCTCAGGGATTACTCTGTGCTCTGTGCTCAGGGATTATCCCTGGCTCTGTGCTCATGGATCACTCTGGCTTTGTGCTCAGGGATCACTCTGTGCTTGGGGGTTCATATGGATGTCAAGGTTTGAATTTGGGTTGTCTGTGTACAAGGCAAGCACTTTACCCATTGTACTATCACTACAGCTTTTTCTTTGGCTTTTATGTTTAAAAGATTAGTGATATTTAACTAGATAGGAGATATATATCTAGCAAGGAGGGTACTTAGGGGTAGTAAGATGGGGTGGGGAGTGAGGAAAAAACAAAGTTGTCCCAGGATTATTTACTGCTGGGTTCTGAGTTATTCTTATCCTGTCATGCAATTCACTGTATCACTGTATCACTGTCTTCCCATTCATCATCGATTTGCTCGAGCGGGCACCAGTAACATCTCCATATGTCCTGTCTCATGCAAGTAGAGCCAAGGGCACCTGCTTGCTCCAGGAACATAAAGAGCCTCAAACCGTTCCATCAGGTCATGGGAATGAGGTCTATAATTGTTACTGGTATTTGGCATATCAAATATGACACAGGTAGCTTGCCAGGCTCTGCCGTGTGGGTAGCATGCTCTTGTAGTCATCTCTAAATCCAGCATTTATTGATGAACCTCGCGGCTGCAATAGGCTGGTCTACTGGGTGGAGTTCTGACGAGAGGGAAGTCGGGATGTGGAAAATGGAGGCCTCCTGGAGTGGGGGTCGTCTGGCTTGTTGCAAGGCTCTGCTGGGGTGGCAGGCCAGGGCTAGAACCCGCCATCCCTCGCGGGCGCCTCGTGAGCAGCTGGGCACAGGGAGAGCCAGTAGCAGCTCTGCCCCATATCTGTGAGTCTCTGGATCAGCATACCTGAGCCGGATTTAAAAAAAGACTGCTGCAGGGTGGATCTCGATGACTCAGGCTGTGATAGGCTGGTCTGCTGGGTGGAGTTCTGATGAGAGGGAAGTCCAGATGTGGAAAATGGAGGCCCTCATGGAGTGGGGGGGTCGTCTGGCTTATTGTGAGGCTCTGCTGGGGTGGCAGGCCAGGGCTATAACCCTCGCGGGCACCTCGTGAGCAGTTGGGCACAGGGAGAGCCAGTAGCAGCTCTGCCCCATGTCTGTCTCTCATCATGCAATTAATGAGGGAAAAGAACTCCCCCCTAAAAAAACAGATCTGGAGGCTCTCCTCTGTCCTTCATTCTTCTCATGCCAAGAGAGGCACGTTTAGAGAAAGTTCCCCACATGGGGATAACTAGGAAAGTGACCCCCTAGTCCCTGGGCACAATTTTCCCTCCTTATCACCCCTTAGGGGAATGAATTTAGGGCCAGGGGCATGTACATCTGCAGAGGCAGAGGGACTCTTTCCTCAGATCATGCCCAGCCTAGACAGGGAGGGAGCATTGACACAGTGCTAGGAAAAGAACTTCTGGAAACACTTGCCAGGGAAGGCGCTGGCTTGCAGAGCACAGTGAGACTTGGGAAAGGGAGCAAGTTCACTGTGAGGGAGGATCAGGAACAAGCTGAGCCCAGGTGAATCTTCAGGAAATACAGCTACAGATGGGCCATAAGGGAGCCAGTATAACTGGGAAGAACCTTGTGTGAGAGAAGCTGGATGAACACCTGATTTTACAAGGCTACCTTGTGGGTTCTGGCAGTTAACACTGAAAAGCTCCTTGAATTGGTACTAACTACCTCCATCTAAGTGCCAGTGACACCTGAGACGCCTTCTAGGAAAGGGTTGCAAACTGCTTTTATCTGCATAATCCAAGGCAATACATGACTTCATTAATCATTTTGTACTTAGATTCATCTGGTATTTTAGATGTGCCATCATTTATGCTTCGCTTTTAGGGAGCTTAGAAAGAGATGTGAGGGGCCAGAGCGATGGCACAGTGGGTAGGGAATTTGCCTTGCACACGGCTGACCCAGGTTCAATCCCTGGCATCCCATATGGTCCCCCCAGTACTGCCAGGAGTAATTCCTGAGTACAGAGCCAGGAGTAACCCCTGAGCATTATTGGGTGTGACCCAAAAAGAAAAGAAAAGAAAAGAGATGTGAAAATATGCTTCAATATGGGCCAGAGCGATAGCCCAGCGGGTAGGGCGTTTGCCTTGCATGCAGCCGGCCTGTGCCGGCCCGAGTTCGATCCCCGGCATCCCATATGATCCCCTGAGCACCGCCAGGAGTAATTCCTGAGTGCAGAGCCAGGAGTAACCCCTGAGCGTCGCCAGGTGTGACCCAAAAAGCAAAAAAAAAAATATGTTTCAGTGGAAGCCACCTTGTATTATTCACTGTATCACTGTCTTCCCGTTCATCATCGATTTGCTCGAGGCAGGCACCAGTAACATCTCCATATGTCCTGTCTCATGCAAGTAAAGCCCAAGGGCACCTGCTTGCTCTAGGAATATAGAGAGCCTCAAACCATTCATCAGGTCATGGGAATGAGGTCTATAATTGTTACTGGTATTTGGCATATCAAATACGACACGGGTAGCTTGCCAGGCTCTGCCGTGCGGGTTTTTTTTTTCAACATTACATTTGTATTATTCATTTAAAAAAAATTCTGAAGGGGCTGGAGCCCTTCAGAATACAGCAGGCAGGATGCTTGCCTTACATAAGGTGACCCAGGTTCAATCCCTGGCATCCCATATTGTCCTCCAAGCCCTCCAGGAGTAATTTCTGAGTTCAGAGCAAGGGGAAACTCTTGAGTTTGTTTTTGTGACCCAAAAACAAACAAGCAACAGAAATCTTTAAAACAGTTTTTCCACAACTTTACTGTTTTTTTTTCAACATGACATTTTTGTTTCTAATTCACCTACTCCTTTCCTAAGTTTTCTTAGGGACTAATAGCAAAGGGGAGGAAAGAGTATTACCAAAATCATCTTACCTTGAAAAGTGATTGGAGTTTAGGGCCCATACACAGATGTGCTTGGGGTACCACTTAGGTCTCAGGGAGTGAACTTGGGTTGGTTGCATGCAAGGCAAGTGTCTTAACCTCTGTACTGTCACTTGGGTCCAGAATGCCTTTCCTTTGCATTGATAAAACATTGTGCCATTCAGTATCCCATTCATCAGTAATCTCTGGGCCACATTGTTATCCTTCTTTATAAATTTTCTACAGGGGCCAGAGCAATAGCACAGTGGTGAGGACATTTGCCTTACATACTGTCGACCCGGTTCAGTCTCCAGCATCCCATATGTCCCCCAAGCACTGCCAGGAGTGATTTCTGAGTGCAGAGCCAGGAGTAACCCCTGGCTCAAAAAAGTTTGACCCAAAAAAAAATAGAATTTTTCTATAAAGCTACAGAGGGAAATGAAGACCCTGATTCAAGTTTCTGGAAATCCCTCATCCCCTGCTCAACAACATTAGCTGATATAATCCTTCATATTGATGGGACACCACTGGGAACCTCAGTCTCTCCTAAGGGGGCCTGGGGAGGCAGAGTTAATACACATCCTTGGGGAAAAAAGCTATCTGGCTAAAGGAACGAAGAACTTTATGGGGCCAGAGAAATGTCCACCAGGTAGGATATTTGCCTTGCATGCGACCGACCCGGGTTCAATCCCTGGCATCCCATATGGTCCCCTGAGCACCGCCAGGAGTAATTCCTGAGTGAAGAGCCAGGAGTAACCCCAAAAAGCAAAAAAAAAAAATAAACCTTTAATGTCCCTACACGTTGATACAGTAATTCTACTTCTAGGAACCTCTTCTAAGTAAAGGATTAGGGAGGTGGCCAGCGATTTACATAGACCCCTGTATATAGGAATGCCATTTGAAGTATGGTACATTACAAGCATAAGACATTGAAATCATTAAAACCTCAATTCTGAAGATTTTTGACATTGAATAGAGAAGAGAATTATATTGTATCCAATGAAAAATATCAGCACCTATATAATACAGCTAGAAGAGAAAAAAATAAGCAAAGCATACCAAAATGGCAACTATGCATGTGGCAGGTGATGTGATTACAGTTACCACTGTGAAAATATTCTGTCTGTGCCTATGTTTTCTGTGGAGAGGGTGGAATCATTTGATGATTTATCAGAAATAATATTTTAGATTTTAAAATGACAGACACCATCAGTTAAACACCAAAATAAAGGAATCTGCAGGAGACTTTATTTTGTTGTTGTTTTTAAGTCATTATATATGAATTTATTTCAAGCCATATTAGTAAACTCTGAGAATATTTAATGTCTGAGGTATTTTGTTTTGTTTTCTGGTTTCTTTGGGGGGTTTTGTTGTTTGTTTTTGTTTTGTTTTGTTTTGTTACAAGCCACAAGTCTTGCTCAGGACTTACTCCTGGCACTGCAGTCAAGGATCATAGTGGGATCAGAGGACCATATGGGGTTTCTCTTGCTTGGTTGCATGCAAGGCAAATGCTCTATCCACTGTACTATCACTCTATGTAACCCTTTCCCCCCAAAACACACACACACACACACACACACTCTCTCTCTCTCTCTCTCTTTCACACACACATCTCAGATTTTACAGCAGCAAATATACTGACATAAATATGATATCATGATATATTTCCAACGATGGTACTATGTAGATGCAAATCCTTTTTTGTACGAAATTTTATTTAAACACTGTGACTTACAAATTATTCAAAGTGCAGTTGTTTTAGATATTCAATGTTCCAAGTCCACTGACACCACCAATGTGCCCTTCCCTCCACAGTGTCCCAGTTTCCTACCCATTCTCTCAAGCCTTCTCCTTTAGCAGGCACAAAATAATTTACTTTATATTGCTTGTTACAACATATTTCTCATAATGGTCTTACTAAAGTCATTGAAGGTTTACTGAGCCATTAGGTGCTACTCGAGCCTTCTGGTTTATTGTTTTCACTCATTGAGTTTAGTGGGCTTCTCTGCAACCCACCCAGCTAATATTCTGCGCCCCTACCGAGATGTCAGCTCTGTGTACTTTCGGCTTCAGGAGCTTTGGAGTGGGAACAGTCAGCTGCCAGCATCTTTCCTAGATCAGTCGTGAAGGTGGGCCGCTTCTGTGGTGGCAGCAGGAGCCGGATGTGGGTGGGTGAAGAGCTGGGCCCTTGGCAGGTAGGTACCATCTTTGGAGATGGTGTGGTACTCGGTCTGCCAGCATCTCCAAAGCTCCAGAAGTCTGGGCAGGGGCCAGGCCTACCTGAAATAACTCAAGAGTTATTTGGCAGAGTCTCTCTGGGATCAATCGAGAAGTAGATTCTCAAGATTCATGGATTCTGCATTTGCCGGTGGCCATTCTCAGTATTGGGGTGCGCTCACTCTTTGCTTCTCTACAAACCTGATGAACTAGAAAAGCTGAAAAATGATGCTTCAGATGTATTCACTAGGGAGCATCACTTGGAATTCACTATGAACATTTTTCTTAAAGAAAAGGGTAGGCAAGCTTGTTCTAACAGTATGTGGGAAATTGATTGCCCAGGCTAGCCCCTCTCAAAGGAGTTTTGCATCAGACTCATTGGAAGCGAGAGTACAGCAGATTAGGGCATTTGCCTAGCATGTCACTAGACTGGATTTGTTCCTCTTGCACCACATATGGTAGCCTGACACTGACAAGAGCAATTTTTGTGTACAGAGCCAGGAGTAACCCCTGAGCTTTGCTGGGTATGGCCCCAAAACCAAAAAAATCAAATTAAAAGAGTTTGATTCTCAGGTCTAGGATGAAAGCTAATTCATGCAGAAAATTCACTAGACAGTTTTTTATTGGTTTATTTGCTTATTTTCACTTTGGGCCATATCCAGTGGTACTCAAGGGCTACCCCAGGCTTTGTACTTGGGATTCATTTTCAGCAATGTCTGAGGGACTATGTGGTTCAGAAGACGACAACTACACCTCCTGCAAGCAAAGTGTGTGCTTAGCTCGTTGGCGGTCTCTCTGGTCTCATCTTTTTTTTTTTCTTTTGGGTCACACCCGGCAATGCTCAGGGGTTTCTCCTGGCTCTGCACTCAGGAATTACTCCTGGCGGTGCTCAGGGGACCATATGGGATGCCGGGGATCGAACCAGGGGCGGCACAGGCTGGCCATGTGCAAGACAAACATCCTACCCGCTGGATATTGCTCCGGCCCTGGTCTCATCTTTATACTCAGTGAGACCTTCAGCAAAGGCTTCATTCTGCTAACACATGGGATGGTTTTTTGTTTTTTTGGTTATTTATTTATTTATTTATTTTTTGCTTTTTGGGTCCACCCAGCGATGCTCAGGGGTAAGTCCTGGGTCTGCACTCAGGAGCTACTCCTGGAGGTTCTTGGGGACCATACGGGATGCTGGGAATCGAACCCAGGTCGACTGCGTGAAGGCAAATGCTTTACCCGCTGGACTATCACTCCGCCCCGGATTTTTAAATCATTGTTTTACCTGGAATGGTGTGCAACCTACAGGCCATGTTTGGTTAGAAAACAACAATAATAGTAGTAGTAGTAATAATAATAATAATAATAATAATAATATATGCAAAGCAGTACAGTAGTCATCTGATGTACTTCCAAGAAGAAGGTGAAAATTAATGACCCAAGATGAAAACCATAGTTAGAGGAGAGCAGTTGACACCACAAAGCCATTTGTCTCCTTCCTTCACTATGTCTCTAGCCCAGGTTTACTCTGTCTGATCAATATATAGCAGGAGTCCCATTCTGCAATGGCACAACAAGCTCTAGGACTTTGCTGGGTGGCTGGGTGGAGGGTTGAGAGAGAGAGAGAGACAGAGACAGACAGAGGGAAAAGCAGCCCCAGGATCAGGCCTAACACTTGGCTTTGGGGAGGAGCCTTTGGTCCTTGGAGGGTTTCCAGTTTGAACTTGGAGAATTCGTCAGCAGGAAAACAAATAGCTGGCATGCTCCATATTTACTTTGCCCTTTTCAAGGTTGCAACATAAATTTCCTGACTTTGAAAGCTGTTAAGGTCGGGGAGACATTTTGTGAGTCCAGCGTCTTCCCTTCAGCCTGTGTGGTCTATGTGTGGTTCTGGGGAAGGTGGGCCACAGCCCACGGGGCACTGGGTGTGTGTGGGGGGGCACAGTGCCGTTGTTGTTGGACTCACCCGGGGACATAGCCTGCCTCTCCCCTGGGGCACTGCTGGCATGCTTTGAAAAACCCCACTATGCCTCCAGAGCAAAGCCAGGAGACACTCAGCCCGCATGGATTTATAGCAAGCTCACCGTGCAAAACAGCCAGGGGTGCTTGGGGGCTGGGGTTGGGCTGTAATAGAGCTCGATCAATTCTGCAAGCCACCGTCTTCAACACCACTGCAATATTTGTGTGCTCATGCCAACATTTCCCATTAGCAGAGAAGCTAATGCTGGAAACCGCCACATATAATCCAGAAAAATACTGTCAACCTAACATGATAAAAATTGAATTTGTGTCAGAAGTGAATTTAGATTCTTTGGGTTAATATTATTTTTGCGATTAGGTAATGAACTGGCATTAATTTACTTGTGGTGTGATATTAGGTTAATTTACTCCAGAATAATCTTGCATTTTAAAAATTAAAAATGGTAGCAGTATCTGCTCATTATCAATCAAAGAAGCCGTCGCTCTACAGAAGCAGCACCATTTTGCACCCAATTGTGTTCCTATAGACAGTCAAATAAGCACTAAAAATGATAAATTACCTCGCTCCAATAGATCTTCATGTTTAAGTACCTACAAATAACCAGTCCATTTGTAAATGGTTAAACCTAATCAATTATTTTTCCTATAAGCAAGATCACTTCTTCCACAAAAATACATTTACAAATATTATTAGAGTCATTTAAATCTTATACATAATAATACCGCCACATGAGCAGAGGGAGAATAAGCTCACAGCCACAGAAAGAAAGCTCAATAGTTTATTCTTTTCTTTTTTTGACCTTCAAGAATATAAGTCCTCTATAAATGGTGCTATAATATTGTTTAAATCCTTTAATGATTCGAGTGTGCTGATAATGTTCCAGCACTCGTTCGAACTATGGTTCTGCTAATATTTGGAAAATTACTTTAATTAACCTTATTTCATCATGTGGTGGTTATAGAACACTCTTATGTATTTTAGCTCTGCATTAATTTGTTTTATCATTAACCTTGGATTTTCCCCAGGGTAATTATGGTCATTTATAATTTGGGTTGAGTACAGTCTTAGTGCCTGGGAACAGACTGTGGAACCTGCAACAGTGGTCAGGATTCTTTCATTTTCAAGGGACAGAAAAACAATTAGATAAGGTGGGAGAAGTGAAGGTATGGTTTAGCAGAAAATTCTCGAGGAGAGATTCCAGTTGGCCCGTGATTCTGAGAAGGAGGGAATGGTTCCTCCCAGCCAAGCCATACTGAGGCACCTACCCGCTCATCTCAGCTCCTCCTGGGACCCAAGGGGAAGAAATCTATTGAGACCAGAGAGGGAGGAAGGAAAGCTAATGGGCAGCCAGATCCTGCTTTACAGGCTCCAAGACCTAAATGTTTTATATCTAAATCTCCAATTTGTCACGACTCTCAAAAACAGATCTCTGTCCTTCCTGGTATTGTTGTTGTTTTTTTTTTTAAGAATCACTATTTTCCGTTCATCATCAATTTGCTTGAGCCGGCTCCAGTAACATCTCCTTATGTCCTGTCTCATGCTAGTAGAGCCCAAGGGCATCTGCTTGCTCCAGGAACATAAAGAGCCTCAAACCATTATATTAGGTCATGGGAATGACCTAACATAATTGTTACTGGTATTTGGCATATCAAATATGACATGGTTAGCTTGCCAGGCTTGCCGTGCAGGTGGCATACTCTTGGAGTCACCTCTAAATACAGCATTTATTGATGAACCGGGCTGTGATAGGTTCGTCTGCTGGATGGAGTTCTGACGAGAGGGAGGTCCAGATGTGGAAAATGGCGGCCCTCATGGAGTGGAGGGGTCATTGGCTTGTTGCGAGGCTCTGCTGGGGTGACGGGCCAGGGCTAGAACCACCACCCTCCAGGGCACCTCGTGAGCGGCTGGGCACAGGGAGAGCTGGTAGCAGCTCTGCCCCCATGTCTGTGAGTCTCAGAGAGGATTCGCACCAAAGAGGGAATTTTTAAGAAAGACCTAGTAATATCCAGTTCAACACTCCTGCCACAGGCATTAGGAGGCATCTGCGATGAATCCGCCCCCTTCCCCCACTTCAGAGATTTAGGGGCAGGCCTGAACTCACAGCAGAGCTCCTGACAAAGGAGACAAGTTCTAAGGTACCTGGGCCCTGGGTCTTCTCTCTGAAGTGCCAGGACAGACCAGAAGAGGGCGAAGTAAGTTTCAGCAGGGGGAAACACAGGCTGCAAACTACAGCCTCGGTCGTGGTTAAAACCCTAATTTCTGCCTTTCTAGAAAGATGCTGTTGATATGAATGGGACACACATGTTCATTTTGAACACAGCCTATTCAGTGACAAATGCCAGCACACGGCCACAGAAGTTAACGCTTAGTACTATGCTTATGGGTGCCCCAGAGACACAGCTTGAAGCTTTCCTAGACAGACTTCCTTCTGTTCCATTGGTTTTTCTGATCAAAGTCTTGTGTCACCTTCCTTCGTTTTCAAGGCCGTGGTCTGCAGTCGTCCTGGTCTTGGTGGAAGATACTCACATCCCACACAATGTTGTTGGAGGGGCAGAAGTAGGTTGGGGACTAAGCGACACCACAGGAGAGCTCCTGGGCAGCCCCTGTCCACTCGGTACCTCTCTTTGATTTGTTTTGATATTTGAGCCATACCAGCAGTAGTCAGGTGCCACGTCTGGCTCTATATCCAGGGATCACAGCTGGCAGCGCCAGGTTTGCTCAGCCACAGCTGCATGCTGGACGAGGGCAATAACTTTTGCGCCACCTCTTCGCCCTTAAAGGGCACCACTTACACCTGACCCAGGTGTGTCTGTCTGAAGCTGCCCCACTGGTGGCAGAAAGGAAACCTTCTTGGCTTGGTAAGAGGAGTCCTTCCTGCTCAGGCAACTTTGCTCTAGATACAAGGATTAGTGAGTGCAGTGAGGAAGGCGAGGTACCACAGGATCTACGGCTTTTTTAGATCTTAAAGCTCATAGTTGATCTCTGGGGGGATGGAGCAGCGGACTGCAGCACAGGTTTTTTTTTTTTTTGGGAGAGCCTGATTTGATTCCCAGCAGTGTGTGGGCCCATGAGCACTGCTGGAGACGGGAGCCTCCTCCCCCACGGGGTACCCTCCTCCCGCAGGGAGTAACCCTCTCAGCACCACTGAGCGTGGCCCCAAAACATTAGGAAACAAAAGAAAAGTACAGACTCTTGGTTCAGCGCGTTTCTTTCACTGACACGGCAGACTGACAAATTCACTGTCTTCGAGCCAGGCAGTTTCTCAAGGCGGTAGATGCCCCTGCAACCCACCTGGCCCCAACAGTCCCGCGGGCAGTAGTCACTTGGGGGCAATGGCGAAGAGCTCTCGTTTTGTTCCCTTAGACGTTTCCAGGCCGGAGTCATCTTTGCTCCATGAAAGGTGGTGTTAAACGGAGTTTAGGGATACCTGAGGGTCCCCAAACGCCTGGTGAGCCAAGCCAAGTCTTCCTGCTGGCACCCTCCTCCCTCGAGGATGGCTCAGGAAGGCTGACCATTGTTCCAACAGCCCTTAAGTAGTGGTTTCACAAGACAAGTTTTGTCTTGCATGTGGAACCGTTTCCTGTCAGAACTGGGGCCACGTTCCATGCAGGGATTTGGGGATCCTGCGTCTTTCATTCTCTGCTCTTGACCCGTCCACATCCGTCCTCATGGACCTTGAAGTTAGTTGCTGGACTGAGACGGGCAGAGAGGGAGAGGACTGGTAAGAGCTTTGCCACGGGGGAGAGAGGGAGTGCAGGGAGGGGGCCTCTCACCAGCGGGGAGACCCCCAGGACGCACTGTGCAAGGAAGCCGGCCTGGGGAGCCCCACTGTGTGCTTAGGAAGCAGGAGCAAGCGTCCTGGGGGCTTGGCACTGAGCAACAGAGCGCGCGGGCTCTCTGACGGTGGATCGTCATGTGTCTGGATTCTGGTTCTGTGACCTGGGAAATAGAATTATCTCTTGCAGCCCAAGGTTGCTCATCTGGGAAAGGAGACAGCCTGTGGGCTCCCTGTGAGCCCTGCATGAAACAATGGTGGGAAATGTCCGGTGTCAGCACAGCTTCACCTCATTTTTGCCAGCCTTTCGGACTGGGTGGGGTGGGAGGGTAGGGAAGAAGCAGAGAGAAACCAACGGCAGACCCCATCACAGTCACACACACGCACACACGCACACACGCTTCATTAGACGCCAAGACATGGTGTGTCTGTGGCCGTCTCGCTAAATCTCAACATCACTCATTTTAACCCATACTGGACGTTGAAAGGTTAAAAAAAAAATCAAATTTCTGCAAGCCTGTGTTTTATTTCACCAGATTAGTCTAAATGCAGTCATTTAGCATGCAGTTCCAGGAAGAGGATTTTAATCCTTCAGCGTTCAGTCTGAGGCTGTCACATGGTACTTTCCTTTAAAAAAATAAAATAAAGATTTCTTGAGAGCACAATGAAGGGAGGAATGATCACAACCAAAGGGTCACCGCGGTCTTGGTATAATAAAACAGTCCAGCTCACAGCAGTGAGGCACATTATCCCCCCACACCTCGCCTCACCCCCGAAGGGTGGGGCTAGTTCATGTTTCCTGGCCTCACACATTAAGGGTTTCAGGTTTCAGTATATATCTACTGATACTGAATTAATGAAAGAGGAGAAAGGCTACAGAAATATAGCAATAAATACAACCATTGTACCTCAAACATCAAAATTTGGGGTCGGGGAACCCCAGATTTTCAGTTTTGGATACCCTGAATGGTTTCTTAATTGTAAAGCAAACACACACACACACACACACACACACACACACACACACACACACACACACACGAGTTCATGTCAGATAAAAGACGAGGAAGCCTGATTAGTTGCTTCTGAGGGAATGTCCTTTAAAATAAACGCATAGTCCTGGTTTGTTCATATAAGCAGCGATATATTGAAAGTAATAAATAAAATCATGTCCGGGCCTCAGAAGGTTAACTTTTTTTTCAAGAAAATCCTTTTCCTAAGGCCAAGGGTAAAATGGCGCCTGAAATTACAAAATATGGTCCTACAGTGCCCCCTGGTGTCTCTTTTATGGAATTGGAATTGTTGAGGCCTGGGTTTGTGCCCCGGTGCAAGTTATTAGCCCGGTTCTGGGTTTGTATGTGTCTGGGTGTTTGGAGGCCAGGCTTATAGGGAAGGGAATGTGGATGCAGGGGCATGAGGAAAATTCTTTCTTTCATTCCCCTTTTAAGTAGGTTAGTGTGACAGTGTCGATATAATTTATACAATCCTGGGATGAGATTTAAACACTGAAGCCATGATGGGTTGTTACCTTTGAAAGTCTTTCCAAAAATTACTGGATTTAAAATTATTGGCTTTAAATTTCTTTTTCAGAAAGAAGATTATGAAGCGTTTCTCCTGCCCATTTAGAGATTCTCTGTAAATCAATTAGACAGAGGACTGTTTTTAATTTCAAGATTAATTATCAATGTAGTAATTAAACCATTCTTTTTTTCTTGAGACCTATTAATTTAAGTAAAATACATACAGAGATAGTCTATGAAATGTAATTAAGACTGTGGATGAGATTAAAATAGTCTAAAAGATACTGTTTTGTCATTTTTTAAAAAGTGTTAAATTTATTTCCATAAGGTCAGTCAGGTTCCTGTGAAGCACGACATATTTGGCAAGCAGAAGCGATGGGAGGGAATCGTGGAGAATTTGAGGCTGTGATGGATCCACCCTGGCTCTGGCTGGTTCTCAATGCTGCAGGAAAATGGTCAAGTGTGATGAAGGAAAGGGGGCCTGTGCTTCTCCCGCCTGCCCTTGGAGGCACATCCCGGTATTTTATGTGCGGCTTCAGGTATGTGCAGGGACCATAAACCGTTAATATATGAAAGGTAAGCCACAAAGTGTAAGAGAAGAGAGAGAGATACAGAGACAGAGACAGAGAGATAGAAAGAGAAAGAAAAGGTGTCTGCTATAGGGGCAGGCTGGGGTTGGGTGGGGGGGAATGTTTGATCATTGGTGGTGGGAATGGGGCACTGGTAGAGGGATGGGTGCTGAAACACCGTATGACAGAGACCCAATTATGAACATCCTTATAATTGTATATCTCACGGTGGTATAATAAAAATTAAGGGAATAAATAACTAGATAGATAGATAGATAGATAGATAGATAGATAGATATAGATAGATAGATAGATAGATAGATAGATAGATAGATAGATAGATAGATAGGTAGGTAGGTAGGTAGGTAGGTAGGTAGGTAGGTAGGTAGGTAGGTAGGTAGTAGGTAGGTAGGTAGGTAGGTAGGTAGGTAGGTAGGTAGATAAAGGCCCAGGCAAGTTCTGGGCTGAGGAACCTGGTGGGAGAGGTGAAGGTCATTCTAGGACCATTCACTGGCACAGGTGTAGAACCCCCGCATCACGCTGGGGTCTAGCAGGGCTGTGCGGAGGGAGAGACTTGGCGGGCATCCCCAGGAGGTAGTTTTTGTTATGTTTTGTTTTGTTTGTTTTATTTTGTTTTGTTTTGTAGGGGTCTCCTGGCAATGCTCCCCACATCTAGTTTGGAGTGTTGGAGGTCCCCAGAACAAAGGGACCAGTAAAATAGTGAACCGAGCGCTGCTGAGGGAGGGAGCAATGAAGTAATGAAGTGTGCCCAGTAATGAAGTTCAGGATCTCCCCAAATTTCTCCACTAAAAAAGATCTTCTCTAGGACACACGATCATTACTCTGCCTGTCCCTAGACAGCTCAGCAGCAAGGCACTGTCACCCTGGTGCCCTGTGGCATGTGTCTTCCGCACAGGACCAGTTTCTAATGTTCTAATGCCTGAGCTGTGTGGCTAAGCCTATCTGAACTTGAAACAGAAAGGTTTGTCTTTGCTCTGGTTTTCTTTAAAAAAAAAAGAATTATTTTTCCTCATTCCAGTCGTCCTCTGTGGAAACCACGAGACAGTGAGACTTGGAGGTTATGTTCAAAGATGGTTATGTTCAAAGCATCACTCAAGTGTTTTCCTGTTGCCACATTCATGGCCAAAATATGTGTGAAAACTGGCTCACCATTGGTAGCTATCATAGACATGCAAATAAGACAAGAAGAATCTTATTTTGTTCCAGAAAAATATGACAATCTCAACTATTATATTCGGGGTTCATAGCAACAGGAACAAGATACTGCTGACAGGGATACATATATTATACAAATAATTAGACTAACCAATATAGGCTACCTAGAAAAAAATGGCGCCATCGTTATGCTATGATATTCTTTTGGATAGAAACCTCTGAGCGCCTACAAATGTGGACCAACAAAGAAAAAATACAAGAAATTTAAGATAAAATATGACTAACAACACAAAGGAGTTCTTCTGGGGATAAACCCTGAGGTAGATGGTATTGGGGTCACCTGCCCCGCCACCTCGATGGGACTGTACTTGGGCTGTGGCTTTCGTGAGGGCTCCCTCAGGCCTGGGCTGGGGCCGCCTGACTTTGTGGACTGGCCTGTCAGTGCTTCACCTTTGACTCATTTCAATTTCCCTTTACAGGGCAGATATAACCTGATATTGGTTTTTCTTGGTGAGGTTGAAATTATTTATCAAGGGATGTTATCCAAAGACATTAGTTCCAGGAAGCAAAGCATGGTTTATGGATTATGTTCTAGAAAGGAGGGGTGGTGGGGAGGCTTGAGAGCAAAGGGAAGGACAGGTAGAGGACAGGAGGCAGAGCCAACACCAGGCTGGGGCCGAGGGGCTGGAGGGGCAGGTTAGTGGAGGGCCCCCAAGTAGATTGGAAGGGAGACCGTCCCCCCAGGGCCTCAGAGCAAAGTGCATTTAATTCAAAATGCTACTAGAACTGACACATACATTAACTTGGTCAGAACTTCAGAAGCACTCAAGACAAAAGCAATTTTCTTTCTTGCCTCAGGGAGTGGTAAGAGCACTACCCTTAGGCCTTGACCTTTCCTTTCCTTTTGAACCTCGGTTTCCACATCTGTAAAATAATGGGCCTGGTTTCAGTTACCCTTTGGGTGCCTTTCATAGCTAAAATCCTGTGAATCATCTTCTGACGCTGTTCTGACTAGGGCTCTCTCAGTTACATCCCAATGATGAACTTCAGTAAAAGGTGTGGATGTTTTGTAATTTTGTCCAGTTAAAAAGTTTAACATGGGGCAGAGCTGCTACTGGCTCTCACTGTGCCCAGCTGCTCATGAGGTGCCCAGGAGGGATGGCAGGTCCTAGCCCTGGCCCACCACCCCAGCAGAGCCTCACAAGCCAGACGACTCCCCACTCCATGAGGACCTCCATTTTCCACATCCAGACTTCCCCTCGTCAGAACTCCACCCAGCAGATCAGCCTATCACAGCCCAGCTCATCGAGATCCACCCTGCTGCATTCTTTTTTTAATCCGGCCCAGGTATGCTGATCCAGAGACAGATATGGGGCAGAGCTGCTACTGGCTCTCACTGTGCCCAGCCGCTCATGAGGTGCCCGGGAGGGATGGCAGGTTCTAGCCCTGGCCCGCCACCCCAGCAGAGCCTCACAAGCAAGACAACCCCCCCCACTCCATGAGGACCTCCATTTTCCACATCCGACTTCCCCTCAGAACTCCACCCAGCAGACCAGCCTATCACAGCCCGGCTCGCGTGGCCGCTTGTGGCTGCGTGGTTCATCAATAAATACTGGATTTTGAGATGACTACAAGAGTATGCTACCCTCACGGCAGAGCCTGGCAAGCTACTCGTGTCGTATTTGATATGCCAGATACCAGTAACTGTTATAGTCCTCATTCCCATGACCTGATGGAATGGTTTGAGGCTTTTATGTTCCTGGAGAAAGCAGGTGCCCTTGGGCTCTACTTGCATGAGACAGGTCATATGGAGATGTTACTGGTGCCCGCTCGAGCAAATCGATGATGAACGGGAAGACAGTGATACAGTGAAAAAGTTTAAGACTACTTCTTCTTTTTTTCTTTCTTTTTTTTTTTTTTTTTGGTGGGGGGTAGGTTCAGGTCATCCCCTGTGGAGCTCAAGGACTATTCCAGACTATTCTTGGGTCTGTGCTCAGGAGTGACCCCCTGCCAGAGCTTAGGGGCCCTTATGTAGTGCTGGGGATTTGAATTGGAGTCAGCTGCATGCAAGTCAAGGGTCTTTTCCCTGTGCTATCTCTCCAGCCCTGACTACTTAAAATATATATAATAAAGATCTGGCAGAAGTGAAAAAAAATCCTGCAATTTCTATAAATCTATGATTTAAAGAATTTTGTTGTTGTTAGGAGCTACATAAGCAACCCCAGGGCCCAGGCACCACTTCCTGTAATCCATACCCAGACTTGGCTGTGGCTTAGCGCCAGGGCCCTGGGAGGAGGCAGGGCACAGCCAGGGCTGCCTTGGAGGTGTTTGGGAGCCTTCAGGAGCACAGCCCTTAGTAGTAGAGGACCATGACATTCTGAGAGCACACTGGCATGGGGCATGCATCCCTACTCTGTGCTCTCTGCCTAGCCCCTAATTTTATTTTTTTGGTTTCTAGGAAATCAAGTTTAAACAAGTTGAATATACTATATTTAACAATTTAAATATTAAACACTTTAACAATTCAATTTGACAAGAGGGATATTGAAACATTTTTTGGTCTCAGAATCTTGTCTACCTTTACATTTTTTTCCATTTAAATCTTTTTTTAAGATATTTTATTATACCACCATGAGATATACAATTACAAAGATGTTCTTAAGATGTTCATATTTGGGTCATATAGGTCATATAGTGTTCCACCCACCAGTGCCCATTTCCCACCACCAATGCCCCCGATTCCCTCCCCCTCCCTAGCCTGCCTCTATGGCAGGTTCTTTCTTCTCTCTCTCTCTCTCTCTCTCTCTCTCTCTCTCTCTCTCTCTCTCTCTCTCTTCTCTCTCTTCCTTCCTTCCACATTGTGATTCCAATACATACATTTAGAGGTTATCATGTGTATCTTTTGCCTGTATTTAATGCTCAGTTCTAGGCTGGTATTAGCACTTTCGACAATTATTAGCACACTGTTCCCTTCTCTGTCTTACCAAGCCTCTGACTCCCACACGTTTGTGATAATTTCCACATTTGTGATAATTTGACAAGACCTCCTGATCCATGTTTCGGCCTTGGATCACTGTCACTGTCACTGTCTAACCGTTGTTTGTAGATTTGCTCGAGCGGACACCAGTAACATCTCCATACATCCTGTCACTAGCAAGTGTAACTCAAGTGCATCTGCTAGCTCCAGGGACAGGAAGAGCCTCAAACCATTCTTCAGGTCATGGAATTGAGGTCCATAATTGCTACTAGTTTTTGGCATAACAAATAAAACATGGGTAGTTTGCCAGGCTCTGCAGTGTAGGTGGTATACTCTCAGTAGAAGGCTCTCATCTCGAGCATTTATTGATTAAACTTAAAGGGGAAAGAGCAGGTTTTCTAAAACACATAAACATTCTAATAACCCATATTGGAATGGATATTGGATATTGGTATTGGTATCATAATCACTTGATCACTTGAATCCCGTTATTTATCGATTTGCTCGAGTGGGTGCCAGCAACATTTCCATTGGACCCTATCACGTGCCAATGTAGCCCAGTGGCATCTGGTTGATTCAGGAATATGAAGAGCCTCAAACCATTCCTTCAGGGTCTTTACAAGGAAGTCTGACCATCTTGTAGGTGGGTGGCCACATGATCTTTTGACATCCCGTGGGATCCAGTCAGTAATGGCTCTAGTCCAGCGGTTGTCTCCAAATCGCATTACATGTCCAGCCCATCTGATTTTCGATGCCTTGGCAAACGAGACAGCATCCCTGATTCTGGAATAGCGACGGAGGTCAGAACTCCGGATTCCTTCTCTCACTTGAGTGAGGCGTGATATTCCAAGCATAGCTCTTTCGATTCCTCTCAGGGAGACCCGAATAGCATTCTCATCCTGCTTTCGTAGGGCCCAGGTTTCTGAGGCATATGTTAATGCAGGGAGAATGGTGGAGTCAAAGAGATGTGCCCAGAGCCAGAGGTTCTTTGTCCTTTTAGGTATTTCTTCGATGCCTTTGAAGGCATTCCATGCTGCTCTCTTCCTACTGCACAGCTCAGGTTTTAGGTCGTTCATCATGTTGACTTCTCGACCTAGGTACACCTAACTGCTGCATTCAGAGATGTTTGTTCCATTGAGAGTGAATGGGGCCTCTGGAACTAGTTCATTTTTCATAAACATAGTTTTCTTTAGATTCAGTTGTAGACCTATCTTTCCATATTCTCGGTCGAAGTCAGCCAGCATTTGTGCCTCTTGGCTAATGTTTGGTGTTATTAGAATGATATCATCAGCAAAGCGGAGGTGGTATAGTTGCCAACCATCTATCTTCACTCCCATTCCTTCCCATTCTAATTGCCGCATGACGTTCTTGAGGGTGGCGCTGAAGAGTTTTGGTGAAATGGTATCACCCTGTTGAACCCCTCTTTGACATCAATGATCACTTCCTTGTAGAATGGTGAGATCCTGGTGATGAATCCGTAATACAGCTCACGAAGGATCTTGATGTATTGGGTTTGAACGCCCCTGTTTGGCTAGGGGCTTCAATGACAGAGTCAGTCTCCACAGAATCAAAGGCTTTCTTTAAATCAATGAATGTGAGACAGAGCGGCATCTTGTACTCCCTACAAACCTCGGTGAGCTTGGTTGATCACTTGATCACTTGAATCCCGTTATTCATCGATTTGCTTGAGCGGGCGCCAGTAACATTTCCATTGGACCCTATCACGTGCCAATGTAGCCCAATGGCATCTGGTTGATTCAGGAACATGAAGAGCCTCAAACCGTTCCTTCAGGGTCTTAACAAGGAAGTCTGACCATCTTGTAGGTGGGCGGCCACGGGATCTTTTGACATCCTGTGGGATCCAGTCGGTAACGGCTCTAGTCCAGCGGTCGCCTCCAAATCGCATTACATGTCCAGCCCATCTGATTTTCGATGCCTTGGCAAACGACAGCATCCCTGATTCTGGAATAGCGACGGAGGTCAGAACTCCGGATTCCTTCTCTCACTTGAGTGAGACGTGATATTCCAAGCATAGCTCTTTCGATGCCTCTCTGGGAGACCCGAATAGCATTCTCATCCTGCTTTCGTAGGGCCCAGGTCTCTGAGGTGTATGTTAATGCAGGGAGAACAGTGGAGTCGAAGAGATGTGCCCGGAGCTGGAGGTTCTTTGTCCTTTTAGCTATTTCTTCGATGCCTTTGAAGGCATTCCATGCCGCTCTCTTTCTCCTGCGCAGCTCAGGTTTTAGGTCGTTCATCATGTTGACTTCTCGACCTAGGTACACATAACTGCTGCATTCAGAGATGTTTGTTCCATTGAGAGTGAGCTTGGTTACCGTGTGGATTTGGTCAATTGTGCTGAATCCTTTCCAGAAGCCTGCTTGCTCGCATGGTTGTCCTTCATCTAGTGTTCTGCCAATCCTGTTCAGGATGACTCGATAAACGGCTTGTAGATGACAGACAACAGGCAGATGGGGCGATAGTTGCCGATGTCGTGAATGTCTCCCTTCTTGAACAGTAGAACTGTCCTGCTGGTTTTCCATTGGGAGGGTACCTTGCATTCAGACAGGTAGCATGTGAAGAGCCAAGCTAGTGTATTGATGAGTACCGACGGCAGATTCTTCAGGTGTTTGGGTCTGACTTTGTCTGGGCCTGGTGCTGTTCCCTTCTTTACCAACGAGATGGCATGTCAGATTTCAGAAGGGAGAATGTTGGGAATGACATATCCATCCTGTGGAATTTGGTATGTGGGCAGGTGGACATGGTTATCAAAGAGATTTGAGTAGAAGTCATGGATAATCTTCTCCATTGCCTTTCTGGAAGATGTGATAGATCCATCAGGGCATCGGAGGGCAGTCATCTTGGTCTTATAGTTGGCGAAGGACAGGCGGGCGTGATGAATGCTTTTCCCAGCTTCTGCTGCAACTTCCAGTACTTCTGCTCTTCTCTCTTTGAGGTCTTCCTTTATCTCTTCTCTGCACCACTTTGCAAGCTTGGATGTTAGCATTTGGTCTCCTGAGGCTTGCGGCCTTGCCATGTTGGAGAATGAGCTCAAGAGTTTCTGAAGACAGGCGTCCTTTTGTGTCTTTCTCTCTCTTGGCATTCTTCGCACAATCATGGAGGTGCTGAACCAGTCGGTTGTATTCTTCATCGATGTCGTCAATGATGGTATCTTCCCATGTTGCTGCAATGGTGCCAAAGAGTTCCCAATTGGTGGTCGTTCTGGGAGTTGTCTTCTTAAACTTTGCAGCCTTTTCTCCCCGTTGCGTGAGTAGAATTTTGCACGAAGGAGACGGTGGTCCGATCCTGTTTGGAATTTGGGAACGACAGCAACATAGGTCAGACAAAACCGTCGATTGAAGATGATGTGGTCAATTTCATTGTGGAACTGTCCACCAGGAGATTCCCATGTCATAATATGTATCATAATATGTACATATGTATATTTTTGTCATGCAAATAAATGCAGTCATTCTATATCTGTCTTTTTCCTTCTCTAGCTCCTAATTTCACATGAATTTTCCTCCTCCGCCTTCAACTTCAGGACAGGGTTTATTTAAGATAGACAAATCTCAAGCTTAGCTCTTCCAGCCATTATCTGTGTGATCTCTAATTGGTTTTTTAACTTCGAAACTCAGGATAATAATTTCCCTAGTCCTTATATTAATGACAATCATTCTTAATGAGCATCTCTTATATGGGGATTTAAATGGGAAACATGCTTATAAAGATCTTAAAATATGCCATGCCTTCAGTTTTTGTGAGATGAGAAAGTGCAGGTGACCTGCTGCCCAGAAGCATAAAATAATTAACATTGTGAAATTCAGAATGCTTGTGGTGGTGAATGTTTATGTGTTTTATTGGCACAGCTATCAGGATTAGGGGTGCCCAGGGATATAGTTTGACGTTAGGATACATGCTTTGCATGTATGAGGCTCTGAGCACAAATCCTAGCACCAAAGTAATCCCAAAACCAAAATCCCAAACCTGGGCATTTAGTGGATAGTTCAGAAGTTAGGCACTTTTCTCACACGCCACTGACCCTCCTTTGATTTCCACCACCACAAAGGGTCCCTCGAGCACGTCACTCCTGAGAACAGAGCTGAGAACAGAGCTGAGAACAGCCCCTGAACCCTGCAGGGTGTGGCCCAACCCAAAACCAAAACTAGGAACAATAAATTACATACTGCTGTTCAGTTATTTTAAGCAATTAAACTATATATGTATGCAATTAATATATGTATATACATATACATATGCAATGTAAGCAATTTAACTATATATGTGTATATATATATATATATAAAACATACATATATAGTAATGAGGGCTTATGCCTAGTGTGTTCCTGATCCGGGTTCAATTCCCAGCATACGTGGTCTGTGGAGCCTCACTGGGCGCATCCCTGAAGACCCTGAGCACTATGGGACTCCCAGCATTGCCTCCTCGGGCCCATGAATGAACCAGAGGCCTGGATGGTCAAGAATCACCAGTGGGGACCCGGGCCTCCTTAGTTCCAGTGACCCTGTTTTATTGATATCTTCACTAGGGGTTACCAATCTAAGTTCAGTAGAGGACAAAAAGGTGAGTGGAAATTCCAGTAAAGGAATGAGCTTTCCAGAGAAAGCCCACCTCCATTCACCACACACTCAGTTAATGTTCTCTGACAGAGGGACCAAGAACGAGCACCCTAGGGTCACTGGGGGCAGCCCATGTTCCAGCTGCCTGCACCTGACCCACTGCTGCCTCTCCTTTCCTTCCAGTGAGTGCACTCAGAGTGCGGAGAAAGCTGCAGCATTTATCCTTTGGCTCCTTCCCCTAGCCCACTGGCTTTGTGACTGCAGTTAGCAGGTCTCAGAGGTGTCCCTTAGATGGGGAGGCTAAGAACATGAGGAAAGGAAAAGACAAGTTGAAAGAAGCACTTATCTCTGCTTCTGGACCCTCAGATGCAGCAGAGGGAAAAGGTACAGCCCTAATATCCCCACTCCCAAGGAAATTCCTTCAGCTAAAGCCCAGGCTAAGCCATGGCAAATGTGATCCAGTCACCAGCATACCGGCTCTATTGCTGATGTGTCCCCGAGAGCCTGGCTCTCATACCATCCAGAGTGGAAGGATGCCATTCCCATCGACTTGCCTTTCACACACCCAGCCCTGCAGTGCAGACAAGCTGTCTCCCACCCCCACCCACGTGGTTGTGAGATGTGATGGTTACTGACAGGGCTTCCTCCCGTGCCCCCACCTCCTCTTGAGTTCATCTAGAGCTGGGCCTCGTGACTCAACAAATTATTGTGTGCATTTGCTTTATTGCAGGCAAGTGGCTATAATAAAATTAGCCCTGGCTCACATTATTGGTTCGTAATTAGAATTACATGAACAAAACAGATACAATCTCACCCAGTCTTCTATGGCTGAGCAACTAAGATGATGGCACAAATTCTTCTTCTTTCTTTTTTATTCTTTAGCTTTCATGTTTAGGTTATTTTCAAAGCCCTTTAAAAAAATGAACTCTTTTAACTAGGTTTTTTTTCTACCACTCTTAGGACACTATAATTTAGCATCCGAACTAGGACAGTTGTGAAGGTGTCTATTAATAATGAGGTCAGAGAAGCAGCCCGAGCAGAACGTCCCAGGGCCAGGAGTGGGTAGCCCACTTTCAGGGGTCATCCTCCGTGCCTGACAGTGTTGGATTAGTCTAGCATAGAACTGAAGTTTTTCCCAATTATTTTTTCTAAAATAATTAATTTGGAGCAATCACCTTTGTTTATCGTGTTTTTTGTGTGTTGAGTTTTGGGGATTCATTCACACCCCAGGGTGCTTGGGGGATGCTACTCCCACTTTGTGCTTGGGCGCTGCTCCTGGCAGTGCTCAGCAGACCATATAGTGCCAGGGATCATGCCTCCCGCATGAAAAGCATGTATCCAGTCTGTTGAACTACTAATCCCCTCTGTATATTTTAAAAAAAGAAAAAAATTGTCCCCTGCTATGTGGATAGCTACTGTGCCGTGTTAGGACAGATTTAAGAAATTAAAATGAAAAATGTCTAGTGTTTCTTTACACTCTGATACATGCGGTTGCTCGGTCATGCTTACTGCTAAAGGCTGGCATTTCCTTACTCTAAGCATGACAGGGACCAAGAAAGGAGAAAGGGAGAAAGGACTTCTCTTTACCAAAAGAAAGGCCTAGGGAACTTTGCAGGGAATAATATTGCAGTCTCCTTCCATTCCACAAAAGTCAGATTTGAGCAAATGAAAAGTCCAACCTTTGGCTTGAACATGGAATAAACATCAATAAATATGAGAAGGAGTGTTTCTGAGAAATCGCCCTCATTTAGAAATATCCATGTGGCGTCTGGAGATTTTGACCTTGACTCCAGGTTGATTCAAGTGGAACTATGTGTTTAGTATCCCTGCCTTCAATGTTGTCACTAGCCATTCATTATCCATTCTTGGCCAAGGAACGGCTTTCCGTATTATAGTATGAGACTCTGATTTTTGCTTTTCCCAGTGATCCTGAAACACAAGAGCCAAAGGCAGACAAGTAAAGGAGCTTAGGGTTCAGGAACCGGCAGTTGCTTCTTGTAGCTCCAGGACTCTGCCTAGGATCAGGTGAGTGTGCAGCCAGGTTAATATGGATGCAGTGGATAGGGTTGTATCTTGCTGCCTATAAACTATCACCACAATATGTTAATTTTAAATGATAGATCATTATTTATTTATTTCAATTATCTTCCATGAGTAACAATATTATTAATAGAGTTTATTATTAATAACTATTATTAATAGAGTTTCAGGCATACCATGTTCCAACGCCACACCCACCACCAGTGCCAGCATTGGTCCATCAGCATTCCAAAGTACCCTCCTAACCACTCCCACACACTCCCTTGGCAGACTCATTTTTCTTCCCTCCCCGTTGAGTTAAACATCTTGGTTTACAAAGTTCCAACACCAGTCCTGCCCAGCACCACCCTCAGTCACCTTCCCTCCATTAGTGTCTCCATTTCCCAACCACCCCTCAAACCTGCCCCCCATAGCAAACCCACAATAATTTATTTTGCTTGTTTCACAAACCAGCTAAAAGAATGATCCAAAAGATATTTTTATAGAAGAAAATTTTGTGAAAACTGTTGTATCGCACCATGGGGAAAATAAGTCCTTATTTGAGGGTATACTAAGCTGTTGTTGCAAGTTAAGCCTTCTATAAGCCTTCTGTGTTAATGTTTTTGTTAGTCTAGTCTGGTTGGCTTCTGTGTTACATCCCATCCAATCTGGTGGGCTACTACTGGGATGTTGGTGTGGTAGAATTCAGAGATGTCCCTTCGGAAAATCCGGAATATTTAACAGGGCAGTCCAACCCTAGGCATTGCAGTGGCTTTGGGGTGTGGGAGTGACTGCCGGGCTCTATTAGGGCAGTCACTGCCCTGCCCCCTCCAAGGGGGCTCAACCAGGAAGGGCATCTGAGAAATGTTTACGGCTGGTGAACTTATCTTTTTTATTTTTAACAGTTTTATTATGATAGTTTGGCTCACCTGCTTACAATGAATGGTGTTAACACTTACAGTTTTGATGAACAGTTACTTCACAGCCACAATATGCTTTAATTCCCACTTTAGGGTCTTGCCTTGCACACAGCCAACCCATATTTGATCCCTGTCACCCTTTATAGCCCCCAACCCCTTAAGGAGTAATCCCTGATGGCAAAGCCAGAATAACCCCTGAGTACTGCTTGATGTGGTCAAAAAAACAATCGCTTGATCACTTGACATCCCGTTATTTGTCGATTTGCTTGAGCGGGGCCAGTAATGTTTCCATTTGTCCCTGTCACGTACCAGTATAGCCCAATGGCATCTGCTTGCTCCAGGAATACAAAGAGCCTCAAACCGTTCATTCAGGGTCTTGATGAAGAAATCTGACCATCTTGTAGGGGATGGCCATGTGATCTTTTGACGTCCCATGGGATCCAGTTGGTAATGGCTCTAGTCCAGTGGTTGTCTCCAAGTCACATTACATGTCCAGCCCATCTGATTGTCGACATCTTGGCAAAAGAGACAGTGTCCCTGACTCTCTATCATTGATGGAGGTTGGAACTCTGGATTCCTTGTCTCACTTGAGTGAGGCGTGATATTCCAAGCATAGCTCTTTCGATTCCTCTTTGGGAGACCGGATCCAAAGACACCTGAAGAATCTGCGTCAGTACTCACCAATACTCAGCTCTTCGCACATTACCTGTCTGAATGCAAGGTGCCCTCACAATGGAAAACCAGCAGGACAATTCTACTGTTCAAGAAGGGAGACATCCACGACATTGGCAACTATCACCCCATCTACCTGTTGTCCGTCATCTACAATCTCATCCTGAACAGGATTGGCAGAACATTAGATAAAGGACAACCATGCGAGCAAGCTGGCTTCCCAAAAGGATTCAGCACAATCGACCGTATGCACATGGTAATCAAGCTCATTGAGGTTTGTAAGGAGTTCAAGATGTTGCTCTGTCTAACGTTCATTGATTTTAAGAAAGTCTTTGATTCTATTGAGACTGAAGCAGTCATGGTTGCCCTAGCCAAACAGGGCGTTCAAACCCAATACATCAAGACCCTGAATGAGCTGTATTACAGATTTACCACCAGGATCTCACCATTCTACAAGGAAATGATCATTGATGTCAAAAGAGGGGTTCAGCAGGGTGATTCCATTTCACCAAAACTCTTCAGCGCCACCCTCGAGAATGTCATGTAACAATTAGAATGGGAAGGAATGGGAGTGAAGATAGATGGTCGGCAACTACACCACCTCCACTTCGCTGATGACATCGTTCTAATAACACCAAACATTAGCCAAGTAGCACAAATGCTGGATGACTTAAACCATGAATGTGGAAAGGTAGGTCTACAGCTGAATCTCAACAAAACAATGCCAAAAAACAATATTAAGCAAAAAAAGAAGATAGAAAAAGACAGATGCTTTGGAATTATACTACCAATTTGCCCAGTGAGATCTGTCTCAGGCAACAAGGCTAACTTGGGCTGGGTTGTCACTGCAGAGGAGTAATTGAAAAGGCAAACTGATGCTTCCTATAAGGAACTGTGAGGGAAGCAATTCTTCCTCTGTGGTCCAACAATCATCCTTGGAACTGAAGAGATAGTGCAGGGATTAAGGCAAAGCCTTTGTATACAGCTAAGCTAGGTTCAATCCACATGGTCCCCAAGCATCACTAGGAGCTGGGAGTCACCTTCCACAGTATAACCTGGTCTGGTCCAAAACCAAAGGACAAATAAAGATAAACATCATAATTTATCAAATCATTCTCCTCCCCCTCCGCCACCCTATATATCATAATAATCTGACTGTGCTATGCTGTGCTGGCTCTGGGATGTGTGTGTGTGTGTGTGTGTGTGTGTGCACGTGTGTGTGTATGTGCTGGGATTGTGCTATTGAGTGAGTCTTGGGGATGTGTGTCTGTGTTTGATTTCTCATCTGGCATGATTAAGGGAGAAAATGGGGGTGGCCTGTTCTTTGTTTATTTCGCAGATAAATCTCCTCTCTAATCCGAATGCAGAGCAATGCCTTGTGCAGAGGAAAGCGAGGCCCCTATCCCACCTTAGTGACATCCATATAAATCAAAGGTTTTATTTCTGTGCTGTGAGGGGCACTGCATATTGGAGCAACGTTACAGACGCTCATTGGCCGATGCTTCATTACTTGGTGGAATATCCCCAGGGCCAGCATGTTATTTAAATGTGCTATGAAAATAAACGTGATTTATATGTGTGTTGTCTGCTGAGATGTCTTCCCGTGACTGCAAGTGCTGCTGTGCATCCGGATTAGAGCCTCAATTTATCGCCCATTCAAGCTCTGCATGTGCTTCGTGACAGGACATTGTCCACATCTCTGAAAGTTCCAGAAACAAGACAGTGTTTGCTGAGTGGCAGGTTTTTGATATTTGGGGGCTGGCGTTGACTTTTATGGGCTGAGAATGTGCTGTGCCTGTATGTGTGTCTGTGTGTGTCTGTCTGTGTGTGTGTTTGTGTGTGTGTACATGCACACATAGTTGTCTCTGTTGAGATTCGTTTGAAGACCCAGGGAGCAGACACTTGGTATGCAAACACATCAGTTTTCACTGGCAGCAAAATGGTGTTTCTGGTCAAAAAAAGAGAGAAAAGAAAGCGTAATCTTCATTTCAGTCCAGGGCTGGGGTCCACATGTGGCTCAAAGCGAGAAGAAACCTCTGAAAAGCAGGTTTGGGCTAATAAATGTCAGCAGCCCTTCAGTGCAAATAGGATTTGATTAACAGGAAGGGGTGAGATGGGATGTTTCCATTACCAAGAAAGAGACACTGGGAAAGGCTTGTCTCCAATGACTGGAGAAGAGCCGCAGCACCCAGCACCCCCAGTAGAGCTGTGAGAAACTCAAATTTTCCAGGTGGACCCTCACTGATGCTCAAGAAGGGGAGAGTGATCTTGGGGTCACCTCAGTGCTGCAAGTAAGGATACCTGAGCTTGGAAGGGCAGCAGAGCTGACCATGAGGGCTGAGAGTGAAACTTGCAGGAGGCCTCATCCTATGTGAATCCTCTCTACAACATTGCCTTGTACCCATTTTAAAGACAGGAAAACTGAGGTGCTGGGCTGTAACTCAGTCAGGGGCACTCAGCAAGTGCAGGGACCCAATTTCGAGCCCAAGAACTGTCAGGCACCACACTTTACCAGGTCTGAGCATTAAACTATCCATATCACCTGGTGGAGAATGGTTGGGGGCAATCCCCAGTCCTGCCCTGCGGCCAGGCTCCACGGAGTACTTCTTGGGAACCTCGTCAAAAAAAATGAAATAAAACAAGTGAAGATGAGGAAATCAAGAGCCACAGAAGTAAATAGTGTCTTTGGGGCTCTAGAGCCTAGAGTCCAGATCTTCTGCTTCTAGAACCCTCTGCTGTGAGCATTCACTTATCTTGTGATTTGACTCTCATCTGATTCCCCAGCCCTCACTTCTTCAACATTAAAGGTTCTATGTATCCCGTGATAACTAGTAAGAACTGACTGTAAATGTTTTGTTTTGTTTATTTTGTTTTGGAGGACACGTCAGGTTATTCTTGACTCTGTGCTCAAGAATTGCACCTGGAAAGGCTCAGGGCAGCGCCAGAGAGTGAACCCAGATCAGCTGCATGCAGCACAAGTTCTTAGCCCCCTGCACTGTTTCTAGAGCCCTTTAAAATCGTTTCATATTAAAAACTTTGATTTTTTCTTTTTAAAGCTGATGTGGGGAAGCAAATTAACAAACTTAAAATATACATAACACCGTTAGGCTTTTTATTATAAATAAGTAAGGACTCTGGAAGCCTAAAAGGAATCATTTTTTAAATTACTTTTAATTTTGAAGTAATTTTAAATCCATTTTAAAGGTGTATAAATAATAACAAGAATCCTCCAGTTTGCCTGCACTGAGTTTTCTGAACATCTGAGTAAGGACCTTGTCTCTGGACCCAGCATGAGTAAAACAAAGATCCAAACGTTTTCTTCAATAAAATGCCATGAGAAAGGCAATATGGAGGTAGAGTGGGATTTCTGAGGAGCTCCATGCCTGCCAAAAAGGGTGACCCTACGAAGAATGAGCCATCAGGAGTCTTGGGGAGCCTATGGGTCCTCCAAAACCCATGGAGAGAGTCAGAGACAGGAGGAGAAGCAGCCTTGCTGGAGGATTTAGTGCCATTCACCAAGGAGGATTAGGAAAACGCCTTTCTAATGCAGGTGTTGACAGACAGGACTAGCGTCTGGTTTATGGGCTCTGCACCAAGTGAGTTCAGGCTTCTCCTGTGGAGGGAGTATGTGGCAGACGACGTGATCTGACCTGTGGTCTATCCAAATTGGTGTAATACTAAGCGAGGTTCTGAGGGCATTTGCTTTTCCATTTAAAGCCAAGTATATAGTAACCCTGTTGTAAAAGCAAGCAAATAAAGGCTTCTGTTTCTCCAGTGGGTACCCAGGTGGGTGGGTGCAAGCGGGGAGGGTGTGTGTGAAGCAATTTCCCTCCACGCCATATCCACCCAGAAAGTTTGTAAAAGCTCCTTATTCCTCCTGGGGAAATTATTTTAGTCTTAGGAAGGAAATGCATGGCTCTCTTCGAGCATGTCAGATCCCAGCCTGGCTCTAAAAAAGGGCACTTTGATGAGCAGAGCCCAAGGGAGCACTCTGCAAACGGAAAGCTGCAGGGGCTGGCATGTGAGTCCCTCTGCCTGATCGCTGATCCCGACCCACAGAGATAAGTGGAGAGATCCAGGGGACTTTCTACCTGCCAGAAGTGCTCCTCGAGGATGTGCTATGGGGAAGGCAAAGCAGTTTCCACATTCAGGGGCTTGTGTGTCTCTCCCCAATCTGAGTCTACTACACTTTAAAGCAAATTCCTGCCCTTTTTGTTTGCCTGCTTAAATGTTGTTGTCTATTCTACCCCCACCCAAGGTGTTAGCAGTCAGCCTTACGTTGTTCTTCTCCCCAGCCTGCTGGGATTTACGATCCAGTTCGTGTTTTACTACATGATCTTGGCAGGCTCCCCTCGTTGAAATTCAAACCAAGCCGCTTGATGGGGGAGCAGACATAAAAATATTAATTTGGTGGATATTAAAAAAAAATCACATTGGTTATAAATCAGGGGCTGTCCACTGGTTCCTTTCATCATCTAAATGGTCCTTCTAACCAGACCACAAATCTTATGGAGGGAGGGGGAGAAGGCTGGGGGTGGGGGGTCCCTCTCTGAGGTTTTGGAGACAGCTTATATCCAACACTTCCTCAAACCTGGCTTTGTTTTCTAAAGGTAATAAAAGTGAGTACCTCTGGGGCCAGCCAGGCTAATTAGCCCGCCTGACAGAACAGACCCAGGGTTTCAAAGAGAGTTGACTTGGTCTAAAAGACATTGGATTGTGGCAAAATCTCTATTAGGATTAAACACAGGGCTTGGGAGACATGGGATTATTTGGCTATTCCAAGCCTGTGAAGCCCAGTGGTTATGATGCTGGTGGATAGAAGAGAGAGGAGGCAGGACTGGGCGCTAGGAGGATGTGGGCTGCAGACTCCCCTACACTGTCAGCATGCAGGTGTCCAAGACTGACCCTGAGGCTGAAGTGTTCCATCTCCAAGGACATCCTCAGTGCCAGCAGTTGGGTTTTAACAGAGGCCTGTCACTACATATTTCTAGGGCAGAGAGCCATGACATTCTTGGGGGATGGGTGGGTGGTGGGATTAAGAAAAGGTGGCAAAACGTGTAGGAGTCAGAGGCTAGGTAAGACAGAAAATGGAACAGTGTGCTATAATAATTGTCGAAAGTGCTAATACCAACCTAGAACTGAGCATTAAATACAGGCAAAAAGATACGCAGGACAACCTCTTAATGTATGTATTGTAATCCACAATGTGGAAGGGAAGGAAAAGAGAAAGAGAGAGAGAGAAGAGAAAGAAATAAAGAACCTGCCTTAGAGGCAGGCTAGGGAGGGGGAGGGAATTGGGGACATTGGTGGTGGGAAATGGGCACTGGTGGAGGGATGGGTGCTGGAACACTGTATGATGGAAACCCAAATATGAACATTTTATGAACATCTTTGTAATTGTATATCTCACAGTGGTATAATAAAATATTTTTTTAATTTTAAAAAAAGGTCGCAGAGAATTTCTCTTCCTAGAATGAGTTTTCAAAAAATATTTCCATCTTTATGACCTCTTCTTTTTAAATTTTTTCCACAAATCTGTGAATCTACTGAATGAGCCAGTTACATATCCTAGAAATAAAGGAAATAAAAAAGCTAAAAAATATTTCCATCTTCTGGCTGATATTTGCCATTAGAAGACTCTTAAAATGTAGTTAAATTTTTTTTTTATCAAAACCCCTAGAAATTGTTTTTTTTTTTTTTTTTGCTCTTTTTGGTCACACCCGGCAATACTCAGGTGTTTCTCCTGGCTCTGCACTCAGGAATTACTCCTGGCTGTGCTCGGGAACCATATGGGATGCCGGGGATCAAACCTGGGCTGGCACGGGATGGCTGCATGCAAGGCAAACGCCCTACCCGCTGGACTATCACTCCGGCCCTGAAATTGTTTGATTTTTAAATGGTAGCTATTTGGAAAGCTCAATTCCTCTACAGAAGAAGCTAACAAAAAAAGGAGCATCAATTAGATAGAAAATACCCACTTATAAAAGTGGATAGGTGGTGATCATGGGCAAGTTATCATCTTCTAGAAACTCAAGATTTTCTTATGTGGTATAAAATAAAGCAAAGAAGTCCAATAAAGCAAAGAAATCAGAAATTCCACCCAGCCTGGCTCAGAGTTAAAATGTTTGCTGTAATGAAACCCCCAGACACATCCAGAGCTTGATATTAAAAAGATAAAATTCAGTAGCTGGAACAGGGTTGACTAGTTTTCTATAAAACTCAAAGTCAGTCCTTGATTTGAAATACTAGCATGATCACTGCAAGAAGAATGACTGTAAAAAGGTTTCTAAGGGAAAACATTTCTACCCAACAACTGGTTCATATTAATTCCCTGCCTTCTTTATAAGCAACATTAAGAGATTTCCTCACCTGTATATTGTACCTTCTCATAGTAACAGTGCCTTGGACTATGAAAATGATGTTCCCATCTTTAAGAAATGGAAGATGGGAGAAGGTACAGTTATTCTATTTGTTCACTAATTTTCTGTTTGGGGACCACACCCAGAAGTGCTCAGTGCTTAGTGTAGACTGTGTTCAATGATCAGTCCTGGTGGGCTTGGGGAACCAAATGGGATACCAGAAATTGAACCTGGGTAGGCCACATGCAAAGCAGGCACCTTGTCTGCTATATTATCTCTCTGGCCCCATAACATATTCTGAGCTCTACTCTAAAGTGATGAGCTGTTCACAAATTGGAGGCAAGAATTGATTTTAACTGTTCGTTTATTAGGCTGAGGGTATATGTAACTTGGCGCCTACGACCTTACCAATTGAATTATTTGATTTTGATCCCAACTTATCCTAAATTGAAAAGGAAATGGTCCCTCTTACCCCCATAGTGTCCCAGCTTTTGCCAACGTTGCTCATGTGTCATCCCTCCTCAGGAACCCCCACCTTTGCTCAGCTTTCTTTCTTCCCAACTTCTGTGACTCTCCTGGCTTGACCTTTACCATAATGTACTTTCTTCAACTGTAATGGTTTCACAAAATGTAAAAAAGAGGGAGAGATGCAGAGACAGAGAGAGAGATAGAGAGAGAAAGAGAGAAACTGGGGTACCTGCTATTAAGGCGGGTGGGGGCGGGAGGGAGGGGGGGTACTTGGTGGTGGAAATGGGGCACTGGTGGAGGGATGGGTGCTGGAATACTGTATTACCAGAACCAATTATGAACACCTTTGTAATTGTATGTTTCACGGTGGTATAATAAAAAATTAAAAAAACAACTGTAATGGTTTCTAAGTCTCTCTGACTCAGCATCTCTGAGACAATCAGTTGGGCACTGAGTTGTGGAAATGGAAGACAGATCGCTCAGCCTGGCTTACTTTGGGTGCTAAATCCACACTGTGGCTCTCCTTTCCTCCCAGGCCCCCTCACATTTCACCCCTATCTTCCACTACACCTCTGTGGTTCTGTGTGTGTGTGTGAGAGAGAGAGAGAGAGAGAGGAGGGAGGGGAGAGAGAGAGAGGGAGGAGGGAGAGAGAGTGTATTTATCTTTTCATTGTTTTTGAATGGAGCCATCAAGTTGTGTTCTGCTTTACAACAGGCAGCTGCTATTTTTCCCCTTAGTTTGGGGGACGAGAAAGGCCAATTGCTTGCATGGAGAACCCTGTTATAAAGTGGTTTAGCCTAGAGACAAAGAGATGATTAAAAAGCACACTGCTTTTGGGGCTGGAGACATAATACATTGACTAGAGCGCTTGCTTTGCACATGGTCGAGCCTGGGTTCTATCCCCCTCATCCCTTGCAGGGTCCCATGAGGACCACCAGGAGTGATTCCTGAGTGCAGAGCTAGGAGCATTGCTGGGAGTGGCCCCAAGACAAAAAAGCAAGCTACTCTTGAGAGAGCATCCTCCATGATCCTGAATATGGTTCCTAGGTTTCAAGGGGTGGGAGTTGGGAGGGAGCCAGAGCAAACTACTCTTCTTCCTAAGGAATTTCCCAGGATGAACTGGGGCAAGCACAGCAGGTAGAGAGAAACTATCCCAAATGTTGTCTTTACTGTTTAAGGAAATGAAGGAAAGGGGGTGGAAATGGGAATGCAAGATTCTGTTACCTCCTTTAGACAAAAACTAAACCCACCTGGTTGATTTTGGAAAAGAGTTGAGACATGTCCATCCAGGCAGTTGAAACGATGGCTCCAGAATGGGTACCTCAGAATAATACTCCCATGGGGGGGCCAGAGCAATAGGCCAGCGGGTAGGGCATTTGCCTTGCATGCGGCCGGCCTGTGCCGGCCTGGGTTCGATCTCTGGCATCCCATATGGTCCCCGTGCACCGCCAGGAGTAATTCCTGAGTGCAGAGCCAGGAGAAACCCCTGAGCATTGCCGGGTGTGACCCAAAAAAAACAAAAAAAAAAAAAAAGAATAATACTCCCTGCCAGGCCGCCAAAGTTCACATTCCCAAGCTGGGAGATGAGGTGCCACATAGGATTCCTCCCACCTCAGGATTATAAAAGCTACGACTAGGTCAGCTGAGTGGGCCTCTTAAAGATACCAGATACTTCCCTTCATGTGTCAAGTGTGCTGTGCATTGGGTTTGGGCTGGTAAGCAAAAAAGAAAGAACATACAATGTATGTGCATACATAAATGCTATAAAATTAGTGCAGACAGCTGGCAAATCATTAATTAACAGCACTAATGGTCTTCCCATAGCTCTCTGGGGAGGTCACAAAAAGAGGAGATACCTGGATCTGGTTTTAGCTTGTCCATGACCTGAATTCATACCCATAAAAAAAGAAGGGACAGTGCAGGAAGGAAAAATGCATAGATGCTCTTAGAACACCTCCCATCTCCTGCCTCTTCCCCGCTCTAAAGAGAGCAAATAGCGAAGGAACTGCTTAGTTCCTGGTCTGCAGGGCAGTCCCCAAGCCAGACAGACGCCAAATGAGCAGCGGGCACACGGGGATGTGCCCAGCACAGGATAATTACACCATAAATATAATTAAAGTCAGCAGGAAGACCATTATGGAGAAGCCAAACTTAAAAAAAAAAATTAGTACTAGTGAAGAAAATATCATACATTCTTTTTTATTTCAGCCTAATTTTGTTTACATGATTCATACAGTTTCCAAGAGCATCCCTGGAGAACATTAGGCAGCACCACATGCATAAACATTCATATACAACATGTAAATTAGAAACAATCTCAGGATTTATATAGAAATTACAGCCACTTCGAGCAAATTAATTCAATGACAGAAAAAGGGTTACTGTCTCTCTTCAAATCAAGAGGGAGAAATATTGGGCAAAGCAGATTTATTTATTCAAGAGCCTTATTCCTTGCCAGGAGCTGATGTCCCTTTGGCCGGAGATTTCCATTTTTTTATTGGATATGTATTGGTGATTGAATTTACTCTGAATACAGGAGCAGTCAATGAGGGCCATAATGGGCAGTTTTAAGTTATAGCATTGCTAATACAGTCATAAAGTCGATTAGGCTAGAAGAGTTTGCTGTAGGGAAATGATGGAAAAGAAAGCAAGTTGCTCAAGTTAAAATATTCAAGAGTATCAAATCTGAATCTCAGAGACTCTGAGTTGCAATGCCTCGAGAATGCAAACCTACCATTTTATAGATGAAGAAACTGAGCTCCAGAGACACAATTTATCCGAAGTGGTTGGGCGAGAGGTGGGAAGAAAATGATTTCGAAAGGCAGATTAGAAGTCAGTCTTCTCTCTGTGGTTGATTACCCTAAACACTTCATCACAGTGATTCTAAATTTTGATAGAATTAGGAGCTAGAGATATAGCTCTGTGGTAGAACACTTGCTTTGTTTTTGTGTGAGGCCCTCGATTAGATCTTCAACACAGTGAAAGAAAAGGAAGGAAGGAAGGAAGGAAGGAAGGAAGGAAGGAAGGAAGGAAGGAAGGAAGGAAGGAAGGAAGGAAGGAAGGAAGGAAGGAAGGAAGGAAGGAAGGAAGGAAGGAGGAAGGGGGGGGGGGGGGGGGGGGGGGGGGGGGGGGGGGGGGGGGGGGGGGGAGGGAGGGAGGGGGAAGGAAGGAATTAGAAGGAAGGAAGAAAAGAAAGGAAGGAAGAAAAGAAAGAAGAAAGCAATGAGTCTTAATAGACCAGAATGAGCAAGTGACTGATTTGTTGTGAGTGTATATGTGTATGCGTGTGTGTGTGTGTGTGTGTGTGTGTGTTTTGTTTTTTGGCACTTTGGGACACACCCTGCAATGCTCAGGGGTTACTCCTGGCTCTGCACTGAGGAATTACTCCTGGCGGTGTTCAAGGAATGTTGGGGATCAAACCTGGGTCTGCAGTATGCAAGGCAAACACCCTACCTGCAGCACTATCTCTCCTGCCCCATAAGTAAATGACTTTGGGCTACATTTTTGGGAAGGATTTTGTGTTGAAATCTTTGGGTGGGATTTGCCATTGGAAATTCTGATGGTGGATTGTCATTGTGGCATTAATTGTTCCCCTTCCTGATGGCCATGTCTTTCTAAGTGACCTGAAGTCCTTGAATCTGAGCTGGGCCCAGCGATTTACTTTAAAAAAAGTGGCAGTGGTCTTCCAGTGCTAGCCCAGACTCCCATGACCCTGGCGTCTGCTGTCTCTTTCTGTGCCTACCATGGTAACATGTCCCCCTGCAAGAGAGATGGGGAGACCCATGAGTTGGGTTATCAATTTGTAAAAATTTTGGTCTAAATTATGCTGAAATTTTTTTTCATTTCTTAACTTTATTTAAACACTGTGATTTATAAAGTTTTCACAGTACTGTTTCAAGTACTCAATATCTAAACACCAGTCCCACCATCAATGTGCCCTTACCTCCACCAGGGACCCTCGTTCCCACCCACCCCACCACATGCCTGCTCCCTTAGCAGGCACTAATTATATTGCTTATTACAACATTGAAAATCATTTTTGCAGGGGTTGGGGATGTGACTCAATGGTGGGGTACATTCCTCTCATGTGTGAGGCCCCACATTTTACCTCTAGCATTGAAAAATTTTTTAATTATTTTTATTTGAAATTCCATAGATTGGAATTTGCTTGGTATCTAGTTTTTATCTGTCAATTCTGTACATGGACTTTTACAGGTTTGGTATCCTAGTTGATGCTATTCTGTTTAGGTCAGCCTATATAATGAGACTGAGCTCTACATCATAGAATTTTCACGTTCTATTAGACTATGACATATGACTGTTTATAGTACATAGAATATATTATATGTTCTCCATCTTTGGGATATAGCATAATACTTAAACATGCAATGAGAGTCAAGACATTTCTGCTTCACCCATGGTTGAGCACAGGTGCATAGTCAAGGTCCTGCAAACATCCCTTAGATTCTTCAGTAGACATAAACATTAATTAGTGTGTGACACTGAGATGGGTTCTTGGTTGTGCAGTATTATTGTAGCAGTAACTAATTTGGGGACTATTGTATACAATATTGTCAGAAGAGGAATTTGATTTGACCTGCCAATGAGGACCATCTCAATTCCATGTCCTGTCTTGCAAACCAAAATTGCAAGAAACAGAGATTTGCACATGTATCCCAGTGATAGAGATGCCATACATACATACACACCAATAAAACATGTTCCTGAGGCACATTTCTGTCATGGTTCTGGTGTTTTGTTTTAAATGACCCCCTTTGAAGTCTTTATTAGAGAAGAAAATGTCCACGAGTGTATTTTCCCTCTTCTCCAGCTCGGGCACATCTTCTCTCTGACCTCCCCTCCCCTCCACATCCAGAGCTGCCTTTTCCCTGCTCTGGGAGTCAGGGGGTTTCAAGTGCAGGTTTCCCCAGGAAGTAACCGTGCCTGATCTCCTATCCAGACATATTTTTTTTTCCAAGGGTCATCATCCATCTCCACCTAGCAAAGAGTCGTTCTACAGACCTTGTTCTTGGGCAATGTTTTGTACTTTTCAAAGGCCTTTCTTTTTTTTTTTTCTTTTTTGGGTCACACCCAGCGACGCTCAGGGGTTACTCCTGGCTTTGCACTCAGGAATTACTCCTGACAGTGCTTGGGGAACCATATGGGATGCCGGGGATCGAACCCGGGCCGGCACAGGCCGCGGCGCGTGCAAGGCAAACACCCGACCCTCTGGGCTATCGCTCCGGCCCCTCAAAGGCCTTTCTTATTTGTTCCTTCAGTGATTCTCTGCCATCTACCTTGAGAACGATTAGACTGGTGTTGGATTGTCTGCTGCAGATAGGAAAATGGTGTTGACTTTCCCCAAGGTCACACAGTCCGGTTAAAGGAAAACTTAAAAGTTGGGGTACAGGGGCTGGAGCGATAGCCCAGCGGGTAGGGCGTTGCCTTGCACGCTGCCGGCCTGTGCCCGGCACGGGTTCGATCCCCGGCATCCCATATGGTCCCCCGAGCATTGCCAGGAGTAATTCCTGAGCGCAGAGCCAGGAGTAACCCCTGAGCATCGCGGGGTGTGACCCAAAAAAGCAAAAAAAAAAGTTGGGGTACAGATTCTCACTTCTCAGCTCTAAAGTCTATGTACCCTGCTGTCTTCCTGCATCCTGGAACTTTGGCCAATTGACTCCATAGCCAGGTGTGCAGCCAACACCTGAATAATGCCTCTATTTAGGACTGACCTGAATAGAAACAGGATGTTCTTAAACAGGCCATTAGAAATCCCCAGACCTCCACTAAAGCAAAGTTTGGTACCAATGACTGGCGGTTGTATAAATGCTTTCACCTTGTAACAGCCAGTCTAGGCCTCCAGAACACAGTTCTACATTGTGAATTAATCACCCTCCATATCTCTGTTTATAAATCTGTTATGGTCTCTTAAAGATATAGTTTAAGATGGAATGTTCCTCACAGAGGCATGGTCCATTTAAAAGTGGGGCTACTTGCAGGGTGCTGGTTGAGGAGAACAATTGAATGCAGATGGTGGGGTAAATATCAGGAGATTATTCTCAAGAGACTTCTTAAATTCCATAAAGCAAAGACAGAGTCTCTCACCCAAAATGCTCCTTGCCCTAATTCTCTGCTTCATCTTGATTTTGAAGGTCAGGGCTACTACCATTATGAGAGACAGCAACTATCTTTTTTGTTTGTTTTGCTTTCTGGGTCACACCCAGTGATACTCAGGGATTACTCCTGGCTCTATGCCCAGGGATAACTCCTGGTGGTGAGAACAACTATCTTGATTTCCCTACAGCTGAGGTCATTCTTGGGGGTTGGGTATTCAGTGTTGATGCTGAGTCAGTCTCTGGAAAACTGATGGGCACTATTAGGTTCTCTATACAACCCTTTTTAAAAAAATATTTTATTATACCACCGTGAGATACACAACTACAAAGATGTTCATAAGATGTTCATATTTGGGTTTCGGTCATACAGTGTTCCAGCACCCATCCCTCCATCAGTGCCCATTTCCCACCACCAGTGTCCCCGATTCCCTCCCCCTCCCTAGTCTGCCTCTATGGCAGGTTCTTTATTTCTTTCTCTTTCTCGTTATCTCTCTCTCTTTTCCTTCTCTTCCACACTGTGGATTACAATACATACATTAAAATGATGTCATGTATACAACCCTTTTAAGATGAGCTGATGAACAATGCCTCCCCTTCACCAAAAGGCACCAACTCACTACTCCTCACCATATTCATTCTACACACAAAAATTCTTTCCCAGGGGCCGGAGCAATAGCCCAGCGGGTAGGGCGTTTGTCTTGCACATGACAGACCGGGTTTGATCCCCAGCATCCCATATGGTCCCCGAACACCTCCAGGAGTAATTCCTGAGCGAAGAGCCAGGAGTAACCCCTGAGTCTTGCCGAGTGTGACCCAAAAAGCAAAAAAAGTGTGTGTGTGTGTGTATGTGTGTGTGTGTGAGAGAGAGAGAGAGAGAGAGAGAGAGAGAGAGAGAGAGAGAGATGACAGAATTACCTACACTGACTTTCCAGAACAGATTTGTGCCTAACCAGAGAAGACTGGCATGAGAATTAGCAGTCTATGTCAGTTACTAACAGGTTGGGATTACTTTGGGACAAATCATTCATTCATTATGCCTCAGTTTTCTTATTAGTAAAGAGGGCATTCTGAGGCACTATTCTATTATAAATAATAGGGTTTTATTTTATAGGGACCAATGAAGGGATTCCACATTTCCCCACATCTGTTACCCCAGGAGTCCCTCACCAGACTGTCTCAGAGGCCTTTCCTTTAGCTCAGCTCAAATGATGATGCCTGGTCCAGGACCATATGTGGGGCAGGGTCTCAAAACTCTTGCTCAAAACTTTCTCATAACATTTTCCATGATGAAGTGCATGCTCTTCATCTGTATTGTCTAGGTGATAGCACTAACCACGTGTCACTTTTTTTTTCTTTTTGGGTCACGCCCAGCGATGCTCAGGGTTTACTCCTGGCTATGCACTCAGGAATTACTCCTGGCAGTGCTCGGGGGGACCATATGGGATGCCGGGGATCAAACCCGGGCCGGCACAGGCCAGCTGGCGTGCAAGGCAAACGCCCTACCCGCTGGGCTATCGCTCCAGCCCCAACGTGTCACTTTAAATTTAATAAAAATAGGAGTTAGAGCTACAGCACAGTGGGTAGGCCATTTGCCTTGTACACAAGCTGACCGGGTTTTAATCACAGGGTCCCATATGACCCCTCGAGCGCTGCCAGGAGTAATTCCTGAGTGCAGAGCCAAGAGTAACCCCTGAGCATCACGTGTCACCAAAAAAATGAAGAAGGAGGAGGAGGAGGAGGAGAGAGAAAGAGGAGGAGGAGGAGGAGGAGGAGGAGGAGAGAGGAGGAGGAGGAGGAGAAGTAAATAAAAAATTCACTTCCTGAGTCAAAATAGCCACATTTCAAGCACTCAACTACATGTGATGAATGACTACCATACTGAAAAGTGGGCGATGGTATAGGTGGCACATTGCCTGTTTCCATGACTGCAAAAGGGCTTTTGGAAAAGCGTAACGTTAGAGAGCCATCTTGAGCATTTTCTCAGGGCCCTTATAGGTAGTCTAGGTAGAAAACAAAAGAGAAGGTAATCAGAAAATGATAGGAGGGGTAGGAGCAATAGTACAGCGAGTAGGGAATTTGCCTTGCACACAGTCAACCCGGGTTTGGTCCCTGGCATCCCATATGGTCCCCTGAGCAAGCAAGGAGTAATTCCTGAGTGCAGAGCCAGGAATAACCCCTGAGTGTGACCCAAAAAAGAAAATGAAAAAGGAAAAAAAGAAAATGATAGGGGGAAAAAGTCTTCATCATTAGTAAATTTATCTTTTTGTGTTGAAATGTGGGAATAGTATTGTAGCCAGCTCACTGGAAGTAAAACACTTTAAATCTTACCATAGTTAATGGTCTTTTAAATTTTAATTAAAAAGCTAATAAAATAACATGAAATATATCTTTCATTCACATGAAAGCAAAAAGGACATGGTAATTTTCTTTTTACCAATCTTAACTAGGCTAATTTTTTGTTCAGCCATAGAATACTAGAAAATACATTTTAAAAGCTTAATATAAAAGTATGGAACATTCTTTTTTGCAAGGATCATGACTGAAGGTTTCGTAATGTGTCTTATAGATTAAGCACATGAAGGTGACTTATCCCTGAGATTCAGTAAATAGGAAACTGCATCTCAACTCTTAAAAAAGCACCATTTCCATCTTACTAAGGATGTCAAGAAAAAAACTTCAGGTAACTGGAATCCCAGCGATGTTGTTGATAATAAATGAAGAATTGGAATTCCAGTAACAGCCTCTAGTCCCAACTAGGCCACTGGGAGCCGTGACCCTTCACCAAGTGTCTTACTAGCCCTGCCCCATTTACGTCTCTCTCTGAAGATGAAGGAAATTCATGAAGTTACTGGCATCTTTAATGTCCTCACAATATTTTTTGTTACATTGTTTCTGACTTTTGCATTAGACATTAGTGCTTAAAGTTTTCATTTTTAGCCACAGGCACTATTTAACACTGCAGATAACTTGCCTTAGTCCTGGCTCTTAGAATCAAACTTCCCAGTATCAGATCCCTCACTCTCAAAGATAGTCATCATTTAACTGCTCTCTCAGAATCAGGAGCAAGCCTCCAAGAGAATTTGAGGCCCCACAGTTCTGCATTTACAGAGGTGAAAATTGAGAGGCCACCTCCTAGTAAGGACAGTTTGGATGTCCTGAAAACTAGCATGGCAGGAAGCCGGTTCCGGCTCAGCCACTTACAATCAGCATAACCTTGGACCGCACGAGTCCTTTCATGTCTCTGGACCCCAGTTTTCCCATCTCTGAAGATACTATGATTGGATGGGAGGCTGCTAATCAGAAGCAAATAAAGCTGAGAGATTTCAGGACCCATCACTTGCATGGGCCCCTTTCAGACTTGGCTTCATTAGTAAAATGCTGTGATTTTTTTTTCCTCCAAGAGAGGCCTCCAAATTGTATAAGCTCCAGGCACCCTCCACAACCTTCTCGTAGTATGTAACCACAGATGCCACTGGGTAAGCAAGAGAGATTAAATCTCAAACAAGGTCTAGCCAAGCCAGTCCTGAGGCAGCTTCTCTTACTTCTTTCCAGTCACCACCCTCCTGCCTTCCCAAGACACCTGCGGCGCTGGGCAACCACAGTGGCCTCGGGATGCCAGAGAACTATGACAGCCCTTCTGTTACCCATACTCTGGGCTGCTTGTTAGAAAACAAATTATTTGGCCCAAACTCCACAAACTTTCCCAAACTTTCCTTCCTCTCCTTTGCTTTTTGAGTCACACCAGGCAATGCTCAGGAAGCAATTACTCCTGGTGTTACTCGCTGAACTATATGGGATGCCGGGATTGAACACCCTACCTGCTGGACTGTCTCTCTGGCCCTCTCCTTTCTTTCAAGATCCCAAACAGATCCCACAGTCTCCTTTTAAAACATCTGGCCTGCTGACACCAGGTACTCAGGTGCAGGGCGGAGTCTCTGCCTTGGAATTGGGGCAGGTTTGGCTCCTTGCCTCCCCCCCCCAACCCCCCCCCACACACACTCTCAGAAGCCGGGAAAATCTCATGCAGCACAACCATAGTCATCCTCAAGGTTCTGACTCCACAGCTGGACACAGCCCTATCCCCCATGGTATGCAGGCACAAAGCACCTGCGGATATTTCAAAACCTGGTATACCATAAACATGTGGGAGTCAGAGGTTAGGTAAGACAGCGAAGGGGACAGTGTGCTAATAATATAATTTCCACAGTGTGAAAATGATAATACCAATCTAGAACTGAGCATTGAATATGGGCAAAAGATACACATCATAACCTCTAAATGTATGTATTGCAATCCACAATGTGTAAGAAAAGGAAGCAAGAAAGAGCAAGAGAGAGAGAAGAGAGAGAGAAAGAGAGAAAAGAGGTAAAGAACCTGCCATAGAGGCAGTCTAGGGAGGGGGAGGGAATTGGGGACATTGGTGGTGGGAAATGGGCACTGGTGGAGGGATGGGTGCTGGAACACTGTATGACCGAAACTCAAACATGAACATCTTTGTATATCTCACAGTGGTATAATAGAATATTAATTAAAAAAATCTCACCTGGCAGAATAGCATCTATATTCTCAGGAATATAGAATGTCATCTATCTTCCATCATGCCAACCTTACTGTCTCTTCTAATGCTCATTTCATCAGGCATGAAACTTTGCCTTTTCCTCTCTTTAAATAAAATGACATAGCTGTTTGATAGCTAAACACATACTCTTACTCTTTATTTATTATTTTATTTTATTTATTTGTATTGCTGTTTGGGGGCAATCCATCAGTGCTCAGAGGCTGTTTTCCAGCTCTGTGCTGAGGTATGACCCGTGGTATTGCTTGGAAGACCATATGGGATGCCAGAGATGGAATGTGGTTGACAGCTAAGGTGAGCATCTTAGCTGTTGCACTATCACCCTCTGTCCCCCTACTTATTTTATTTTCCCAATTTAATTTTTATTTTTGTCTTTGAGGGGTTCAGGGGCTCTCCCAGCTCTGTACTCAAGGTTTACCCCCTAGTGGTGCTCAGGGAAGTATGTGACACCTGCAATGGAACCCGGGCCACTTGCATGCAATGCATACAATCCAGCCCAATGAATTCTCTTTTTACCCTCTTTTTCCAGAAGGACATAATAGCAACTTGAGTTGGTATTAGGCTTGCCCAGCTTGGTAGAGGATTGGGTGAAGACTTCTGAGAGACAAGCTCTACTCTATTATCCTCACTGTTAACAGAGGGGACAGAGCCTCATAGACATCACACAATTTGTAGGAGAACAAACTTACACATGTTAATGTCCACCTGTGTAAATGTGTAGGAAAAGCCTGCCTGACTCTCAAGCATTGTTTCCACTATAGAGCAGTGATCTTTTGCTTCTTTTTAACTTACACTGGCTCTGTCATTCAAATCTTGCCCACTGGATTCAGAATTCTCAGTCTTTGATGATAACCTAAATTTCCAGCAACCACTAAAGGCGATACTTATGCCTCAATTCTTTCTATCCCCACACATTATTAAAACATTAATCCATTATTCACTCTTCATTCGTGTCAAAGCACAAATATTTATTGAAATTATGCTCACACACAGAGAGAGACAGAGAGAGAGAAGAGAGAGAGAGTATTTAAAGGGTCTATATATGGTGAATGACATCAATATCTAGAGGGGCCAGATAAATATTTCAGTGTGTAAGGTGCTTGCGTTGTATGTGGCTGACCTGGGTTATAATCCTGGTACCATATGTGCTGCCCCCACCCTGCCAGCACCACCAGGAGTGATCCTGAGCACAGAACTAGGAGTGAACCCTGAGCGCTGTTAGATATGACCCAAATAGACCAAAACAAAACAGAAAGTTCTGGAATAGAATTCTCCTGTGGAGACACTGACTTACAGTATATGGGCCAATTTGCCTTAGTAAGAATTTCTAATAAAGCCTAAAGAGCCTATTTTGTAGACCAAGGAAATTTCTCGCTATTTAGTCAAAGAGGTGCCTTTCATTTGTAAACTTAATAAAATGTCTCACTTAATAAAATATTTTTATTGTTTTCTCTGTGCCAGACACTAAGAGCATTATGAATATTGATGTAATTTTCACTCCAATCCCATGAGGCTGTGGCTTTTATAATATTCTCTTTGTAATGATGAGAGAAATAGAGACACAGAAAGGTTACAAAAGTTGTGTAGTGTCAGTGACTGATCCTGCAAACCAGGCAGTCTGGCTCCAGGTCTATACTCCAGATTGTGTTTAAAATTGGAAGTTGGCACAGTCTGGGCACGTTTCTGAGCTATTCAGATGAACAGATGCTTGACTTATGCCGCTTTTAGGGATCCGCCTTTCAAAACAAAGATGTGTTCTTCAAAGAAGTAATTGAATTCACCCGGTCTTAACTCTTGATTTAATAAACAGAAGATGGAGGAGAAGAGCTGGTTTAAGTTTGGAGTCTCCATCTTTGATCCCAACTCTTGATGGATTTTACCAGAAAGCAAGCTCAGAATGACCAATTAAAGGGGGCAGTGGGCAATGAATGGGCAAGACTATTAAGAAAACTATTATTCAAAAGTGCAATCTACTAGGGCTAGAATTTGGTCATATAGAATTTGTACATGAAGTTAGGACAACTGTACTACTCTAAGCAATTCATGGACACACTCATAGTAGTTACAGCTCCCAGATATTTTTTCTATAGTTTGGAAATAAAAGTGTTGGTTTGAAAATTCTTTAATGCACAAAACTGAAAAAACAATTATTTTTAGGAAATCCCAGTTGCTTCTTTTAGGAAGGATTCTGCTGGTTGCTCATATTATTTAGAATGATAATAAACACCTCCCTTCTTCTGTACCATCAAGGAAGTCCTCAAGGACACATGTGCAAAGATTTAGTTTGCTTGTAGACATCTCTCTAATGCCAGTACAGGGGTCACAGGATTTGCTTTCAAAAGACTAGGTGCCTTTGTAATAAAGGCTCAATGAAGAAGAGCCAGGCATTTTTGAAAGTTCAAATGTTTGTCAGCCTCTCCAAGGGAGAAACAGTAATTAATTTCTCAGTGCAATAAAACCATATAATTTGAACGGGTTGGGTGTTCTCAAAATTCTCAAGCATGAGATGAGCAAATGGAAAAGCTTTCTTTTCCCTCGGCTTTTCCTTTATTTTTTGGCATTTGTGTGAAATATCAAAAGGAAGTGAGCCCATCTGTTTCTGATATCCCCAGGCCTGATGCATCAGAAGGTTTTGTAGCAGTTATTTGATGTCTAGTAGGCCTCCAAAGCATTTTCCATGAGCTTTAAGCCTATGCCTTTATTGACAGGAAGTTTGTTTTTCATGGCATTTGAGCATTAGTTTGACACTCAAAAATGAGAAAGGAGTAATTGGTCAAGTTCTAAGGTCCTCTGTTCATTTTTATTGCCGTATGAATTCTGAGAAAAAAATTCAAGAAAATTGGATGTTACAGATTATTGTTATTCACATGACTTTCAACTTCCCCTCTTCTTAATCTTCATTGTCACATCTTGCTCCCACCATCTTCCTCTTTTGATTAGGAAAGAGACAGAACAATGGGGGAAGAAGAATAAAAGTGGGAAATAGAAGGCAGGAAGAGACTCATTTTTGTGTAAAGGTCAGAAGAAAGAAGAATGTGGATCTACAGAGATGACACAGCAGGATACTGGCCTGTCCTCTCCACAGTATCTGGTGGGAAGTGCAAGAAGAATCTTAGACTGGAGGTCCTGCCGTATATACCATGCTAAGCTCTCTTCCCAATCTGCAGAGCACCAGTTTCACTGAGAAGGGAACAGTGAGCCGGCAGTGGCTAGAGGCTTGGTGCTTCCTCATCTCCCTCTGCTATTCCTGTAGCTTCCTAGGAGACAGAAATGAGGACAATCGGAAACAAACTCAGTTCCTCAACCCTGCTTTTTGAGCACGTTGGTGCTTATTGAGGAGATTCTTTTCTACTTACCTCTGAAATTTCCCATTAAAACAGTGAATTCTAGAATTGATATTCATTTTCTATGAATCTATTAGACACTTCTACGAGAATGTTGGAGGGTGCTAACTGGTCTACCCAGCTGCAGAAGAAGAATATTAAAGCTTGATTCCAAAGGAGGGATTACTCAGCCCAGGAGGGAGGCTTTCTCATCACCTTAGTGTGTTGAAAACAAACAAAAACAAAACAAAACAAAAACAAAACCCAGGCTGACTTTGAACTAAGTCACAAAAAATAATCACTATGTTTATTTGTTTTTCATGTTAAATTAGTCTTCTCCTATAATGGAAAAATAGGAAGATAGTACTTCAGTAACTCAGTTTATAGCTTTGTTTTACAGAATTGCCATGACTTTAACTTCCCTTTCTCCTTCCCTCGCACCCTCTTAAGTAATAGCTAATCATTGAGAATGATCTGTCATTTGCATTATGATAGAATTTATACATACAAACAGCATCAGGATATATTTTTATACACACATCTATGTTACCTGTAAATGCAGAGAAATAATTAAGAAGGTCCCGTCAAACTGGAGAAGCATCTGCTCTATGGAAAATTTTGCCTTCAAGATTATTTTTCATATTTTGATTTTCCTGAAACAAGAATTTAATTTATTTTTGGTTAAAAATAAGGAATTTCAAGAAAACTAAATCAAAACAGCACATATTCCTAAAGAAAGAAATAAAAGGGAAGAAATGAAAATAACAAAATGCTTTAAATATATGTTAGAACCTCCATAAGAATTTAGCCTATAAAAATGATCATAGCTGTAGACAAAGGATCAATGTCATGAGAAACACTGCACTGCTTACAATATAGCAAGGGAATTAGACACTACATAAATGACTCACGATGTGCTATTTCTTCTGTACATCCAGTTATGGTCATTAAAACCTCTCTGCCAATCCAAATAATGTTTTAAAAAATCCTGGACATGGGAAGATTTCCATGACTGATTTTTCAAAATAGCATATGAAAAGTTCAATTTTTTTGGAATGCAAATCTACACTAGAAAAATTTCAAAATGACTTTAAAAATCTGAGCAATTTTCCCCCTTGGGAGAGAATTCTGTGTCCCTCTTTGTGTCTTAAATTTTCTCTACAGCATAAATATGCTATTTTGGTATTGGAAATATAAGTGAAAATATATGCATATCTATCATATAGCTTTGAGAATGCAGTAGGTCATGTATAATAACTTTTAATGATTAGTGACTTTTAAAAATCAGGAAAAGCTCCTACCAGATGTATTGAATATTTGACAATATCACATTTGTAACTGGTTAAAAAGATAGACCATCCATCTGCCTCGAATATAGTTTCAAATATTCCTATAGATTATATTAATGTTTGGCATATGTCACAGAACATATATTAAAAAGGGGAAATAAAAGTAATGAAATATGCCTTTTTCCCCAGAAATGATTTGTTTTTCTCAAAAATATGTATCATCACCATCTCCAGAAGTTAAAGTTCTATCTCACAATTGAAAAGAGAAATAAAATGTTGCATGGAATTCTCCTATATGTCATCGTGAGTATGTGCAAATTACACTGTTAACTGAACAGGTTGACCCATCAGGAACTTTGGTCTTATTTCTCTGTATAAACTTCATCTTCCAATAAAATATCAATAACTAAAATTGCTAAGTTTCGGGGTACTAAAACTATTTGAAATTTCCCTTTAGCCCCCTAAATATATAATGTGATAAATAGATAATTTAAACCAAAATCTTGTTCATTTTACACTTTGGACATAAATTATTTCTCTTTCCAGATACATTTTTGTCTTTGAGAGGAAAGCTGATTCTGACACTATTTTGTTTATTAGCAATGAAACTTAAAGTATTCCATAACTGCCTTGCCACCTTTGAGAAACAACCATAGAATATAGAATCCCTAAATAGGTAGTAACTGTTAGTAAGGGCACTCATTTTTCCAAGAGTTTGTTTTCATTACTGAATTCTTAATTACAGTGCTCTAGGCACAAAACACTTCTTGTTTCTATGGGGAGAAATATAAATATATGCACATATACATATGCATTCATCCCAACGACAAATTCATTTTTTAAAACTCTAACAAAAACAAAACAAAAACACGCCTGATGAAAGAAACAAAATAAACATCCCCTACCATGCTCTTAATTTCCTTTCTTTTGGACGGTGTTTATCCACAAAGGCAAATGTACTCTTTTGAAAGCAAGCACATTCCAGCTGTGAGCATGTAATTGGTCTATTCATTCTTATCCAAAGAGATTTTTACATGTCACTGTTTATTCGCCTTCAGTTCTTGAATGTTGGCTTTCACAAAAATAGCGGTCAAACTGTTGCTCCTCTTTGGAGCATTTTACTTTCCATATCCTTTGCTTACAGAACCATGCTGGAAAATTGGCAAAACTATTCATTTCATAAAACCATCCATTTAAAATAAAATTCCACAGCCCAGATTCAGACTTTCTTATACTTGGTTATATGATTTATATACTTAAAACAAGGTTCATTTTTTTTAATCATTTGAACACTTGTTTGACTATGTTAGAGATGAGTATTACGTTAAACTAAAAGGAACCAAGGTGTAAGAATGAGTTTCTTTCCATATATCTACCACCACAGTGAAATAATTCAGTTTAGAAATGTACATTATTATATATGCTATATTCTGAGGCATGCATTGCTCTGAGTTTATGATTGAACGACAAACAGGGAATTTGACTTCATTAGTGAAACTATAAAATCAGAATGGAGTGAATGGCATTACAGACTGTAAAATAAAATGGTAAGATAGGTACTTCTGCTTAATTTAGAGACCACAGATACAGCTAATTATGCATTTCGTGAAATATTTGTTCAATGTAAGCTCTTCATTACTTGTCCTTTGTGGCTTGCTGCTATTTTCAGGCGCATTAATAAAAATCAGCATACTTATAGTGCCAATAGATTGGAAGCAGGTGATGTTAGTAAAACATAATTGGACTAAAGGAAAATGTTTGCAGTTTGAAAACAGACGGCTGTCTTTGAAGTGTTAGTTTGCCATGAGTATGTATACTTGCCCAGTTTGAAAACAGGACTAATGAACAAATGCATCTTACGAGGGATAGAGAGTCTAGGAAGGAACAGTTTTGGATGTATGAAACCCATCAGGGTTGCTGGTATATGTTTCAAAAGATACACTAAACATGAAGGAAATTCTCAGATCAGCTCTTGCTAGATTAGAATATATAAATGTTAATTCTAGAAATCATGAAGTATGCAAAAAGGTAAATTAATTTTGAGGGTATTGTTTTGTTTTAATTCAGTGGTTTTATTAAATGGTGCTTTAAAATGATAATGTCATGTTTCTCTAAAATGCAAACACTGTTAGTGGGAATTTGTTATGAATGTATTATATATTTTATTTCTTTTTTTGTTAGTTATTTTGTGAAGATGGATTACTTTATAATAAGATAAAAGTTAAAAACAATGCTAGATTGAATTCTTACAGTTACATTACAAGAAGTAAAGGCTTTAAAACGTGAGTTATTAACATAGACCCTTATCAGAATTTGGTAATAAAATGAAAGAACAATCTCAGTACTGATACAATGGTAAAAGAAAGAAAAATAAAATCAAGAAACTGTTAGAGTTAACTTTTGATTGTGAACCTTTGGGTTGCCTCCACCTCACTTTCATTACTTATATTTTGAGGACCTTGTGTTACTTTTAAAACTTTTTTAAAAAAATCTATTCATAAGAGAAAAAGAAATTTGCTAATTTAGATGAAATAAAATTTGATTTAGATTTTTTAAATTGAAAAATTATCTGTCATCCTAAAGCATATTGCAACAGAATGAGTATAGTCCTCTAAGCTGACTCCTAACACGTGCATATAGATTTTTGCATAGGTTGCATAAATTCACCACTTATAATTGCCATGAATGAAGTATGTAAAAGAAAAGTGCTAATGTTTTTATTAATCTTTCTTACCATAATTCAGTTTGAAAAACAATTTTGACAAATTGTAAACTGACAAAATTTTGACTTAAGATAGATTTACATAATTTTATTTTATTTTATTTCTTTTAGATTTACATGATTTTAATTGCTTGGACTATTATAGGTATTAACATGCATTTTTAACATTAAATTACTTGTTAGCAGTGGAGTATTATTTCTGGATAGAATTTTATGGCGGTATAAAATCATGCCTCAAGCAATGAATCTGTAACACTGCCAAATTAAATGAGTTGAGTTCAGTGTAACCAATAACCTTACTATGACTCCAGATAAACAATAACTAAGCAAATTTTCTACATTTATTGCACGTTTAAAGGAGAAACGTTATCAAGAAAACTTTCCTTTACTCTTGTCTTTATTTTACTGGCACCATTGGAGACCTCTTTATTCCAGCGCTGACATATCAGGGATTGTAGAACTTGAAGATTATCTTTTGTTTTCCAGAGACAAGATAGAATTTGGTGTGACGTGATGGCCATTCATTTTTGCCATTAATTTTTAATTTCTATTTAAAGCCCATAAGTAAGCAAAAAAAAAAAAAAAAAAAAAAACCTTCCTTTTCGTCTACCGTTAGGTCTGTTGAAATCTAAAGTGTGATTTGAATTAAACGCTCCCAAACGTTAGTTTATAGCAATAAGCTACTGTATTTCCTTTCCTGGAAGCTGTAGAAAAGTTAAACATATAGCTGCTATTCTAAAGCTCAGATTTCCGAAGTCAGCGATCGTCCTTTCGTTTTCTAGTTATTTGCTTGACAGCCTCGCTTCACCCAGCCTCTAAAGGTAAGCCTATATTCAGTTGGATATAAGGCAGAGGGGATTTTTGTAATAAAAGAGAATGAAATAAATCAAATAATTATCTTATTTATGAAATATCACCTTAGCATCCTAATGCTAAGGAGCATATTACTGTTGGAAAACATTTTAGGTCTTGCATCATTCACAAGCAATTCATGAACTCTTACAGCCGGCAAGAACTTTTCACGTTGTCGTTTTTTACACGCTTCAACTCGGCTCTCGCTAGCCCTGCAAGTGAAAGATTGAGGAGACTAGAAATTCATAGCAAATACAATACATGAATTTTAGTGTAAGAGCAAATTATGACAGAAATACTTTTTCTTCATGAAGGTCTGCGGGAGATGTCACGCCGATTGAAATTTTTTCTTTATTGACTAACTGATAATATCGACTTATTTCATGTTAAAACCTCAATGATTCATAAAGATAAATTAAAAGATACGTTTAGAAATACATAATTCCCTGTAAGGGGTGAATTTAAACGAATATACAGGATAAAAACTTGCTTCAAACCCTTGCCTAAAGCCGGAGAGGCGGGCCCAGACCCACGCGCCACCCGCCCACACCCCCAGTGGAGTAGAGACGCCCAGTTCTCAGGTTACGGAGAACTCCGCCCACGCTTTATGCAAAATAAACCCCGCCCTCTTAATTAATGCAGCCAATGACTAAACGGAATCTCCTCCCGGCGGGAGGTGGAGCCAGTGGGAGGTAAACCAGTCAAAAGAGTCAAAATTCTCTCCGCCTCTTCCTCGCAGCATTTTTCCGCGCCCCCGGGAAGGGGCGGAAAAGAGGCGGAGCGAGGAACGCTCGCTGACTCTTATTTACATTCAGCCCGACTATTGGGCTACAAATGGCTACAGCGAGGGGGAGGTGGGTGGGGGGAGCGTGTCAAAGTAAGCCCCTCACGGATTGGCAAAGTAGTTTAATGAGAAAAGAGGGCAGTCTAAGCAAATGAGAGCTCCGGGCCAATGCGGAGCTTTTGCGATTTCTTCTTGCCCCACCTCTCCTGCTGAGCCACCCAATGAAAGACTAACCTTTGCGGCCCAATTAGATATTTAAATAATAAAACAAGGACCTAGCCCATATTCATGAGGAGGCGTGTAAGTGTAGAATGTCTTCAAGACATGTTTCTGATTGGCTGTTTTTCGCGAACACGTGTTAGCGATAGGAAATTTTCGAGCACCTCTCAGATCAATTAAATGATTAGTTTCCTGCATCTTTTCGTCTTCAAAAGCGCCACACCATATACACCTACTTTATTTTTTTCTTGGTAATTGGTTTCATGTGTGGTCGCACCGACTCGGTTTTGTCTTCTTTCTTTCACTCTCAATATATTTTCCTTTTTGTAACTCAAGTCTTATTTTCATCAATTTTTAAAATGCAAAGATGTGGGACAGATGGAAACAATTAGATCCCTCCGCTCTGCTGATGTGTATAATCTTATTAGTTTAATGGGTCACAGGGCACAGGACCTATTTCCTTTGGATCAAAGTGAAAACAAACACGGTTAATATCCCGTTTTGTTTTAGAACCGCGTCGTATCGGGTTCCCTCTGTCGACCATGGTAATGACAATATTAAGAGATTTGGGATTGCCTTGAAGTTTAGAGAGAAAACGGAGTCGCTGAAATATTCTGACTTAAAAATGCATGAATATTAACACCAGGCTCTCTTGAGTTTATCACAATGGCATGGCTATTAAAAACTTTCAGTATTGCGCCTTTTGATCCATTGCCTTAAAGCAAGCGAAAAATCGTGCTTATTTCTCTGCTAATTATACCGACTTCTCGAATTTCTTCTACTTAGATCCGATGCAAAACTTCTGAGCTCTTGGTGTAAATTTCAACTATGACTCCTTAATGATTTTCTTCCTTATCAGTGTGTAGTAACCAACTTCTTTCAGACTTTGACTTTGGGAAAGTTAAAGAGCCCCCCACAACGGTCACACAAAATTTAGTTTTTTCTTTCATGGAGTTCAAGATCACTTCATAGACCCCTAAACTCCCTTTGTTTTAGTTAATCCATATATAAGGAAATGCTTTTTTTTTTTCTCTTGTCGCTTGTACTTGGACGTTTTGCTTAATTTCCCGCCGCGGGCAAAGCAACATAAATAGCTACGGAGGGGTATTCTTGCTGTTGGTTTAGAGCGCCCACTCTGAAAACCTGCCGCAGTAACTTCTCACCCCAATAAATTACTAGCAGCCACAGTGTGGTCCATTACCCCGAGAGTGTGAGGTGAAGGCGCCTGTCAAAAGCAGCCGGCGGAATACAGACCCTTAAATATTCCTGCAGATAATAAATATCTGTGCTAGGAGCGGATGTAAATAATAGGTTCCTATTTGTTTAGAGAGTTTTGAACTACAGCAATGAATAAAAGGCACTGCAGACTTGATGAATGCCTCCAAATCTTTGCACAAAGGTGGCGGCAACGTTCTTGAAAATATTTTCGTCTGGGCCTGGAAACCCGGCGCTAACTCCCGGGCGCTGCAGGCATTGAGCGAGCGTGTCCGTTTCTCGCTAGACTCTAGCCACGTAAACGCCACGAATTTAGACTCGGGTAGAGCGAGCAGTAACTATTCGCTACTTTAATTCCGAAGCGGAGAAGAACGTTTGCTTTTACTTGGCCGAGAAAGACTAGGATTGCTAAAAGAGACCACTGTCTCTTGGGGCTTGGAAACAGCTTAGCTGAATCTCGGGGCTCCGCTTCCCTGGCTGTTGCGCAGAGCGCGCGCGCACTCAGAGGCTACCAAGATCCAGCTGCAGATGCTGGAGGGGAGTTGCCGGAGGTCGAACATCTGTCATAGATGTGGCTACTACACCTTTGGCTGTGACGGTTCCGCATAAGCATGTTTGGTATGGACTCACTGTCTATTTCTGGGCTTACTCCTGGCTCTGTGCTTGGAACCCGGGTCGGCAGCGTTCAAGGCATGCTCCCCACCCACTCTCTTATCGGTCCGCATCTCCTTGCCTTTTTTTTTTTTGCCTTTAAAATTTCGTTATTTTGGTGCTTGATCTTTAAATATAGCTCAATGCATGAGACATTAAAAATTGTATTCCTCTCTTTAAAAGCCTATTTTATTATTATTATTATTATTATTATTATTATTATTATTATTATTATTATTATTATTATTATTTAAAGTGGTAGGCACACCTTGCACTGTCCTAGGCTTACTCCTGGCTCTGAACTCAACAATAGATCCCTGGCTAAGTTCTGGGAACCATATGCTGTGCCAGGGATTCAACCCAGGTCAGCTGTATGCAAGACAAATGCCTTTTAGGAACTCTCTCTCCAGTCCCGAACCCTTTTCTTTTAAATCGGTGGTATAATATTAATTTGGAAAAGGATTATTTTTCTCCCCCCAAAAAAAATCCAAATTTTCCAATCCTTTTTTTTCCTGAAACTTAATTCTGCTTTTATTTGTGAATCAGAAAGGAGAAGATGAAAAACCACCTCTCGTTATTGATTACATTTATATAGTCTATACGCTATTTAGTTTGGTTGGGGTCACACCGGCAATGCTCAGGGATCACTCCTGCTGGGATTTGGGGACCATGAATGGCAACAGGGATGGGAACCCAGGTCTGCTGCTTGCTCGGCCAAGGGCTCTCTTCCCTATGTACTTTCTTTTCGCCCCATCCTAAATGTTTTTTATTTATTTAAAAAAGGGAATAGAGGGGCAGGAGTGATAGTAGGCAGCGGCAGGGCACTTGCCGACTGACCTGAGTGATTGCTGAGCGCAGGGGGGGAATAAGCCCTGAACACCTGCAGGTGTGGCCAACCCAACTTCCCTCTCCCCAAAAAAAACACACACAAAACCCCATTCCTGGTGTGTATCTTGTTGTAGATAGTAATAATCTCTCTTTCACGAGAAAAAAAGACCCTTAGATCACTTGTATCCGTTGTTTATGGATTTGCTCCAGCCGGCACCAGTAACATCTCCACACCCTGTCTCCTGTTAGTGTAGCCCAAGGGCATCTGCTCGTCCAGGAACATGAAGCGTCTCAAACCATTCATTCAGGTCATGGGAATGAAGTCTATAATTGTTACTGGGTTTTGGCCTATTAAATACGACACGGGTAGCTTGCCAGGTCTACCATGTGGGTGGTACCGGGGGTAGGCTCTCAGGCTCTTAGATACATGATTCAAGTAATTATTCATCTAAGTTAAAAAATCTGGGGTGGGAGTGATACCACAGTGGTCGGGGCTTGCCTTGCGGGCAGCCCACCTGGGTTGAATCCCTGGCATCTCATATGGTTCCCTGAGCACCACCAGGAGTAATTCCTGAGTGCAGAACCAGGACTAACCCCTGAGCATTGCTGTGTGGACCAGAAGAGAAAAAAAAATACATTAGGATTAATTTCACATTTTCGGGCATATTTTTTGGGACATAATATGCATCTGAAATTAAAAAAAAATACCATTATGACCGTTCAGTACCGTAAAGGACCTTACTAAGCCGACAGCCTTTCTTCCTTTCTGCTCCACCTCCACCCCCACCCCGCGACGATCTCCTCCAGCTATTTACTTTAGCCTGGTGAGGGTGAACCCAAACTGTAAACCCAAACGTGAGGTCAGAGGCCTGCCGCATCCAGCGCGAAGTTAGGTGCGCTTTTCCCCTCCCTGCCAGTAAGAGATACAAACTATCATTCCTAGAAGCGGCTGTTTCCGCTTGGAGGTCTTTCGGGAAAGAATCCCTAAGGCCCGCTAAGCGTCGCGGATTGCAAGACTCATTGTCTTCTAGATTTTTGTCAAAATGGTCCTTTATTTTATTTAAGGTTTATTTAAGGCTTAGTTACTGCTGAGGCTGGGCACGTGGAGGAACGCGGGCCCTTAGGACTAAGACCTTGTCGGCCTGTGGGGCGGGTGCACTCTCTAGCCTCGGTTCAAGACGGCCGCCCCTCAGGGGGACAGTCACGCCCCAGGGCTGCCAACCCACCGCAAGGCCCTTGCTCCACACCTGGGGCTTTTGGAAAAGTGAGTAGAAAACCCTTGGCTTGTACCATCACGCCGCAGTGGCCCCAGAGCTAGGCCCCCTCCGGACTGGCGGCGGACCTTCTTGGTCTCGGCGCGCCCGGCCCAGCGGGGCGACAGCGGGCTGGGGCAGGCGCGTACAGGCCAGAATTTGTGGGAGATCAGAGGCTGGGGCCTGGCTCGATTTAAAGGGTCTCTGCAACCGGAAGTCATTTGACAAATCTCCAGCAGACCTTTCTAATCTTTATTACTCAGCAGAGCTTTGCTCTCTTCCACGAGTGCTCCAGATACGCAGGAGGGTTGGCTTCCATTTTGGGGTCTCCGATTGGAAGGGGTGTCAGTACAGCGGGCCCATCCTGGCTCCCATCCGCCCCTTTTCATTTTAGACTCCCAACTCTTGGTCTGCCAATTTCTGCGCATCCTTCATCCCTACTCCCAGCCCACTGCCCTGCAGCCCGGTACCACCAGGTCCGCCCCTGTTCCCCTGTGGCAGGTAGGGGGGAGAGAGAGAGAAACTCCGGAAGCAAGACCCGCGGGGGCGGAGGGTGATTTATTACTTTGATCAACATTTTAGGAAGCAGAAATTAAGCTGAGGGGAGGTTAGGGAGAGAGCTTTGAAGTTCACGGTTTTGTTTTCCTTCCACTCCAGATCAAAACAGTTCTACTCGCCTCTTTTTCCTTCAGTCTCTCACCGATCGACCACTACCTCCCAGCAACCATTGCTGCAAGGATGGTCGTAGTGTAAGTTTATTTTTTTTTTTTTTATTTTGCTTTTTGAGTGATGGTCGTAACGTAAAGTAAAAACTCATCTGCTGGGGGAACCGGAGTTCCTGACTGTAACTTAGCAAACAGGTTAATAAACTGTCCGTCCATATGTCATATGTCCATACTGAGTTCTCGGGACTTGTATTTTACTTAGTAGGTGGAAGTCTGGAGAGGCAAATTTGTATCTGTTCTTAGGCTCTTAGTTCTAGTTTATTCAACCCTTTGGGATTGTTGCTCCTTATTTGCTCACTGCGAAGTACCACGAACTTCCGGCTGTACTTCGGACGTTGCGGTAGTGTGAATACATATTCCAGTTGGCCGGAACATTCAGGTCCAAACATGAAAGACGTCCCTTACCTATGTCTTTTACCCTTTATTCCACTCCCACCCCCAGACGCCCTCACCTCCCCCGCCCCAAACTGCAGGTCTCTGAGGGAATTTGTCTCCTGCGGTTCTTTCCCGCTGGCGCCGGCTGAAAAGGCAATTTCCTTGGGGGGGTGGTGGTTTGGGGCGAGAGAAAAACAGAAACCGGGATTGTTTGGGACCTGAAACCATCCAAGTTTATTGCATCCGCTACAAAGTCAGCTAACTTAATGAGCATCCTAGCGGAAAGGGGCCGAGTGGTAAGGCAGTGGCGGAGAAAAGTCTTGCGTATTTCTTTCTCTTGCAACCAAAGTTTGCAACACCTCCCTTCCCGGGAGGCTCTTCCCCCAACGCCAAGAGTACAGACGCGCAAGTCGGAAGCATCAGGTTTCAGGTCCCTGGGTGATCGAAGATCTTTCGGCTACGAGGACCTTCGAAGTTGGTCCTGTCTACAGCTTGTAATGAAAAGGATAATCTGTCTTGTAATAAAAAACAGGAGGCACACAAACAAACGCAGCATCCAACCGCCTGCCACTGCGTCTTACTCTTCCCCTAATAAGGGCCAGTGACAAATATCGCCATCCAGTTCCACCCCAAAAAAGAGGAAGCAGTAGATCTTCCTTTTAATAACTTCCCAAAGTGTTACAAATAATAAAAAGGGAGGCATAAATCATCGCGAGGGCGGCTGAACGTGGACTACGGAAGGATTTACTCCTCTCAATCCACGGCTTCCAGCCGCGCACTCCATTGGCTGTTTACTGGTAGCCCGGCCCCAAATCCATCTTCTTATTGGCTCATCGGTCACGGTGACGTACGGAAAGGGAGTGGGGTTAGCCGGGAGCGGAGGCGGCCACGCGCATGCTCCTCCGTGGCGCTGCGGGTGATTGACAGTCAGGGAGGGGCGAGGCGCGCGCGCGAGGGTGGGTGTGTGCGTGTGGTGAGTGTGTGTGATGGGGTGATGGTGGTGATAGTGCTGGCGATGAGAGCTCGAATTGAAGCTGCTTCTGCCGTGGGTGTAGCCCTCTTTGCGGGCATTTCCCGCTGAGTCAGAAGAGCTGCGAGTTAAAGACTGTGCCCTGGTGGGCTCGGGAAACCGCCTGGAAGCGATTTATTGGGAAGGGTCTCCCTCCAGCAGCTGGCTAATTGGGGAGGGAGTAAAGAGGGACGTGGTTTTCCTGCTCCAGAAGAGATTAAAGACCCTCTAGAAAATATTTATTTTTACCACTGCCTTGACTTGCGCATTTCTGTAAAGCACACAGTTAATCACAGCAGGCAGCAAAACAGAGCCTGGGTGTACAGCACGCACCTCCTCCCCAGCTCCTCTTGGCCTTACGGATTTAGCCCTGGCAGCCTCCCTTACACCACAGCCTCTCGTCAAAGAAAAAATTTTCGAAGTCATGGAAAGCACTGTGATATTCTTTAATTGGAAGAAAGTGAAAGAAATGTTTATATTTTTATTTTTAGCTAAGACGGAAAATATCTTGTAATATGTAAAATCAGTAAAATAACAGTGGCAAAAAATACTAAGAGTAAAGTTTAAAATTATTCTCCCAGTCCGATTAATACCATGAAAGTAACTCCCAGTGTGTTGCAATGCGCGATGTTAACGCCTACTACAAAATTCTTCAGAGGCGAGGGCGAGCCGAATGCAGAGAGAAACGCCTCGATTGCCCTGTTGCATCCAAATTCCCCTTCGGACAAGTTTCTGTGGGGTGTTGGAACCCGGCAGGGGCAAGCCTGGAGTATTTGCTTACACTTAGGTCTCAGTTACTTGGGTCATGTTTGCGTACATTTAGGCAATGATAGCTCCTAGCACTACGCATCCTAAAAATGTAGTTGTTCTAAAAAGAATAATGTAGCTGATACATTAAAGCTTCGGTTTTACGAATTTTGCCATTAAAAAAAAAGCACGTTTTTCCACAAGCCATGAACTTTTTTTTTGTTTTTGTGTGCTAAAATGTAGAAATGCAAGTATTATAGTCGTTCCATTTAAGAACTATTCCAAGTGCGTGGTAGAAATAAAAGTATTTTTAAATTAAAAATAGAAATAGAAATATGGAACTGTTAAAAGCAAGGAGTGTTCTCCTAGATTTTTCCTTTTTGGTATATTTTCTTTTGAAGCAGTGTTTCCACTCTGGGGCTTTTTTTTTTTTAATCAAAGTGGTGAAAGCAGTTATTTTTATACCACTGCAAATCATTTTATTTTGAAACCTCAAATTCGCCTTTAATTTAAAAATTGTAATTCATGACATGAAATTACAAGCATTCTCTTCGTGTTTCACTATGTTTTTGACTACTTATTGATATTTTAAGGCAGCAAACACTAAATTAATAAAGGATTTGATAGTGACCTATTTTTTGTTCAGTTGAACTTCTACTTTATTAAATAAATATGTACTTGAATTTATTTTTAAATAAGCAACAAAATAAAAATTTTCCTTTGCTTTGCCAGAACAAAGTGGTTTTTCTTTTTTCTCCGTCCGATTCCTTCTCTTCCAGCTGCCACAGCGAACTGACAAGCTCCGGCCGACCCAGAGATCAGTATGCAAATTTCAGATGATTGACAACGGTAGTAGAAACCAATCACGCTGGAGTAAGTCACTGATTGGTGGATGATGATTTGTCGTCATACTGACGTTTTAAAGACCTAGCGTCCAATCAAGATAATTCATGCAAATAAAGGAAGGACTCCTATTACTAGGGACAGGCGAGACTTGAGTACGCCCTCACGTGTTCAGTGATAGGTATTGCACTCACGAACCGCAAATTAACCCCCAGCAGAATGTTTCGTTGTACAGCTCTCCTTAACTTTCCCCAAACTTAGGGTGTCACTGTTATACAGATTATGATATTTTAAAAACAAGAGTTATATCATGCATATATGTGATATTTCAGTCTCCAAATCTAGGTAATGGAACTGCGGACTTCCAATGCATAGAATTTCGCTCACCATTTCCCAACAATACAGGGGATCTGATTTTTTACTTAGTCCTTGGTGAAGAAGAGTGACACGCAGCCGGATTTTTTAAGGTTTGAGATTTACAAAGCCTTTCCTAAGAGAAAAAGCCTCACTGGGCACAGATGGTCTGTAAATTGGACTCCTTTCGCGAAATTCCTCATGGCACCGCCAGATGGCATAAGGCTGTCTTTCCACTCTGAGCCGCCCCAGACCCGAACCCCGCAAGTAATTAAAAAAATTGGAAAATCAAACATTTTCATATTTTAGAACTAAATAAAACGAGGATTTTGCCGTGTTAAGGAGTGGTGACATATTAGGAAGACAGACGGGGGTTGTAGTTTTAATGTGACACTGCATTTAGAATTTTGCCAAGGAAAGTTTTTGCTGCAAAATCTTAATCTAGTGATATAGTCTTTGCCTCAAAAGCAAAGAGGTGTGCTTAAGGCATGACACCCAGCAGGTTAACAAATACAACGGCGAGAGTGAGAGGTGGCTGCCTTTTTGTGAGGGTGTCCTTTGCAGGATTTTAGGAGAATTAAAATGAAGGTGAAGCTAAACTTCCCAGCTAGTGGGCTTCCCCAGAGAGAAAGAGAGAGAGTTTGGGGCCACTGATTTCAGACAGGGTTGAAGATAGGACAGCTTGGCTTGGTGGGGGCGGGGGTCCTTTTTTGTATGTGGGTTACAGAGAGGGAAGGCTTCCTTTCCATCCACATGTCACTGGGCTCAAAGAGAGAGAGAGGGAGAGGAGAGAGAGGGGCCCTTGTTTGGTCTCTGCGGAGGTGGCTTTAGAGACCGGACAGTATCTAACTTCTCTTTCTCATCTGTCTTCCTTCTTAAGAGAGAATCTGTTGTTCCCTTTGGACTTAGCAAGAAGAGAGGGGTTCTTGCTCTCTCTTTCTCAAGGCCAGACTAATAGCTTTGGAGAGGGAGAAAATATTCAAGAAAACCAACAAGTCATTTCCAGGTCGACGGTCATCCTGGGAAATTTTTTTTCCCCTCCTCTTATTTACTCAGCAAAATAATTGTACATTCACTTCCCACCACTACCCTGTAATTGTCCATTTTAAAAAATTGCATCCTGTGGTTACAATAGAGCTTAAATGGGCACATGATTACATGAAAAAATCTGTAAAAGATTTTTCTGTTCATGTTACTGAAAAATCTGTAATCATGAATCCCTTGTCTTACAAAAAAGAAAAAAAAAGCAGAATAAGGTTTTGTGCTTTCCTTCGCTGACTTTGGTTAAGCCAGAAGCTAATGACGGCTCGGGGGTGTCAACGTGAATCACGTCTCCCGGATTGCGGGCAAAGATCTAGTCTATCCCCGCACGACCCTCCAGTGTCTGCAGAGCGCGGAGCCGGCCCCTGTTCCGCTCACTCCGCTTCCTAGACATCAACTTTTGCAAACTGTGGGTCGGAAAAGTCATCCCGGCCACACAGGAGTCGGGAAACAGCATCTTTCGCGATTTTTAAAATTTCAGAACTCGGATTTATTGTTTCAAGATGAACTGCACGTTTCTCTTTTTATTTCACTGTGTGCCCCCACCCCAGCCCATGTAATCAGAGACCTTCCGAGGAGGTTTTCAGCAAGCATTCAAGGACGGACTTACTTCTTTTAGATTCTGAGTGAAGAGAAAGCAAGGCGAACGCTCTAAGGGAAACCTTTGTAAAGTTTCTAAGCAGTTCGCGGCTCTCCCTGGTTTGTGCGCTGCAAACCACCGGGCGCAAAATGCGGTATAACAGAGCAGGGGCCTCGGGCCTCGCCAGGTTTCACTGAGGACTGATTCGCTTTGTTTTGTAAAATAGGTTTTTTGCTATATTTAGTTATTTATTTATGTTTGCATCCTTCCCACCCCAAAGGTGGGTGCAAAGATGGACACTGATCGCCCCCAGGGTGGCGGGATAGAAGTCCCGGGGGCGAGGGCGCGCCCGCGGCGCTGCAGGGGCCACCGGGTCGCGGCGACCGTGCGGGAGAGGCGGTGGCCGAGCCTCGACGCCCCCCGCCCCCGGCCCAGGCCCCGCTCCCCTTTTTCGGGGCCTCTTCCGGGCCGAGCCTGGGGAGTCGCTTTCCCGGGTTGAAGTGATTTCGTTCGAGTCCGCCCGGCGCGGCTGTAAATCAAACCCCCTCCTGCCCGAGCAGGGCTGGGGCGCGGGGCGTGGGGGGGCCCGGCCCGAGGCCACCCGAGGCCCGCGGCCGCAGCTGGACCGGCCGCCTCCCGGCGAGGCGGCGGGGGTGCAGCGCCGCGAACCCATCAATCAAGCCCTCGCCGCCCTCCGCGAACCCCCGCGCCCGCCGCCCGCCGGGCCTGCTTTGTGTCTGGCCCGCCCGCCCCCGGGTCTGGGGGGCCCGGCCGCTCTGGGGTCTTCGGGGCACAGCGCGGGGGCACCGAGGCCAGAGGCCGCTCTTCTCAGTCCACGGGCTCACGGTCCACGTTGCACCTTGCTCGACCCCTTGCTTTGTGTCGTTGCAACAGAATACGGCCCGCCCTGCAATCTTTCCGGAGGTTTGCACCCCCAAACTCTGCCTCTCGGGAAGAGCCGCGCGGCGGCCGTGCTGCGGGATGAAGTCAGAAGCAACCAGGGGTTGCGAGCTATCCCCTGCCGAATTGCTCCCCACTTTGGGCTTCGGGTTCTCATTTGTAAAATGAAGGGGGCGGTTCAGGATCTTTACATTTTGGGGTACCACTCTTTAGGTCCACTTGTTTTGGGTGAAGAAGCGCGAACCTCTCTCTCTTTGCAGAATGGGTTTCTGGAAGTTTCCTTGTCCTCCGTGGCTATTGTACCTTCAGTCCCCTTCCTCCCCGCACTCCCGCGTGGTAATGCAGGGAGTAGTTCCAGCCCGCGAGGCCCGGGACCCTGGAACCTTCGAGGAGCTGAGCGCCGGGCTTGTGTCGTTCAACAGATGCCACCAGGGGGCGACAGAGCCCTAGTATAGAGCATCTGCACTAGGACTTTACAGAAGCTTGTCGTACTGATTCTTGTCCGTTTGTGTGACTTCAAGACAGTTTTTATTTTAAGATTCTCTCTCTGGTAATCAGTGCTAAGGCAGACGGCTGAAGTTCGAGGTTCATGCGGAATGAACTACAAAAGCACTAAAGGCTGGCAGCCTGGGAAGGTAGCGCGCACTGCAACAAGGAGGCAAAATGCATTATGCATTAGGTGCAAAAACTGGTTCTGAGGTCAGACACACTTATGGGTACATGGGCTCAGAAGGCATTGAAACAGTGACAGAAGCACACTGATGTGTCTATCCGTGGCTTCTCTCCTTCCTTCCTTCCTTCCTTCCTTCCTTCCTTTCCTTCCTTCCTTCCTTCCTTCCTTCCTTCCTTCCTTCCTTCCTTCCTTTCCTTCCTTCCTTCCTTCCTTCCTTCCCCCCTCCTCCCTCCCCTCCCTCCTCTCCTCCCTCCCTCCCTCCCTCCCTCCCTCCCTCCTTTCCTTCCTTCCTTCCTTCCTTCTTCCATGTTTGCAATTAGCAGGATCTTTTTTGCTGTCCTGAATGTGTAGAGGGAGCGCTTGCTGTCTGGGTGGGAGATTTCAGAAGGAAGCAGTTAAGAGACTTTTCTCAGGATGGGGCTGGAGCCTCTGGCTGGAACCTCCATGTGGCAACGACCTTGGTACATTCTAGAAAGTTTCTGTCTGCAGTAGGAAAAAGAACCAGGTTCCTGGGCCCTGTCTCTATGGGCAGTGTAGGATTGTTCTTTCATTGGTTTCTTGAGAACGTTTTACAATTTGGATTAGCTGGGCCTCAAAGGAAGCTGGATCTTGTTCCTGCAAATAGGTAGAGGAAACATGTTTGGCTGAAATGTGTTGTCCTCTCACATTGCAGGTCTCTTGGATTGTGTTTGCTCTCAAAGTCCATAAATGTTTTTATTCAACTATATTTTTCTAGTGCCCGCACTATAAAGTACTCAGAGAATGTAAGCGCTTCCATTTTCGGTCCCTCTTTAGGAAAACTTTGTAACTAGGCAGTAAATATTTGCTCTAGTGTGAACCTTGGCAAGCAAGAGCCGAAGTCTGAAATCTGGTTTCATTGTATGTGTTTTTGTGCACACATGTATGTTTTAACAGTGTAAATGCGATACACACATACATAAATACACACATACAGGAAAATGTGCAGGAGAGTTTGATATTTTTACTGCACACAGGGAGGAATAATGACCATAATTACTGGAGTGACATTCTAAAATTAACAAATTCTCTTTCAAATTCCGTTGCCAGCTCCTCAAATCATGTCCATGAAATGTTCTTACAATGTCACCCTTTAGAACACCCTCTGGAGTAGTGACTTTGGAGGTATGTTTTAAAATAGTCAAGTGTAGTTTTTACTTCTTTCATTTTGTGTTATTAGTAAGTATGTAAAATCAAACAAATCATGTTCTTCACTTTTTTCTTTAAGTTTCTCATTTCTTCTCCTTTAGTGTTTTCTTTTTGGGAACCCGGCCGACTAACTGTGAAGGGAAAAATGAAGTCAGCGAAGCAGTACAGAGCACACAGGTCGGAATTTTGGGTTCTCTTCCCTGGTGGAAAGCTTGAACTTACTGCTCTGTAGTGAAAGGGGATTTCGTTTTATGAAGCCACTGAATCTGCTGAGGTTGATTTAACCAGAAGTCTATGGGAAAATACTTTAAAACAGGAAAACTGCCTTCTAGGGCTGAGAGCTGTCATCTCTGAGGAAGTGCCTGGGAGCTGGTCAGCTCTGCCTTGGAGCCCTGCCTTAGTCCCTGCAGACCCGGAGCTGCTGGGGGTCTTTTCACTGCCTGGGCTGGGCTGAATGGAAGCAGAGTTTGAGGTCTGTCCCCCTCACTCCTCCCTCGTCCCGTTCTAGATGCATCTTCCTTCCTTCCTTCTTCCTTCCTTTCCTTCCTTCCTTCCTTCCTTCCTTCCTTCCTTCCTTCCTTCCTTCCTTCCTTCCTTCCTTCCTTCCTTCCTTCCTTCCTTCCTTCCTTCCCCTCCCTCCCTCCCTCCCTCCCTCCCTCCCTCCCTCCCTCCCTCCTCCTCCCTCCCTCCCTCCCTCCTCCCTCTCCTTCCTTCCTTCCTTCCTTCCTCTTTAAAGGCCCAGGAAAAGTAAAAGAGAGGCTGTAAGCAGAGCGTTTCAGGTTGGGCTCTCCCTGTCTCTATCCTCAGAGGCCTGGGATCCCAGACCAGGCAGGTCTTTTCTGAAAGGCCCTTGGGAACGAACAGAACTCATTCTTTTTTTTTTTTTTTTTTTGGCTTTTTTGGGTCACACCCGGCGACGCTCAGAGGGGTTACTCCTGGCTCTGCACTCAGGAATCACTCCTGGCCGTGCTCAGGGGACTATATGGGATGCCGGGATTGAAACCGGGCTGTGTGCAAGGTGAACGCCCTACCCGCTGGGCTATCTCTCCGGCCCAGAAGAACTCATTCTTGGGGTGAGGGGAGCCTGACTCAGCAGCCTTTGCTACCTTTTCTTTTCCTTACCATCACCCCTTTGTATTGTAAGAATAGTTGCTTTCTCTGTATGTTGATTACCAGGAATTTGTTTATTCTGTGGGCTACCACTGAGGGAGAAAGTTGTGCAAGGAAAAGGCACCTAAGGGCCTGAGAGAACAACAGTGGGGAAGGCACTTACCTTGCATGCGGGTAGACCCCCAGTTTAATCCCTGGCACCACATATGGTCCCCAGAACGGCAAGAAGGGACCCCTGAGCACAGAGCCACAGAACTAGGGAGTAAGCCCTAAGCACAGTAGGTGTGGCCCCAGTCCCTACTCCCCCAAATAAGAAGCCTAAGGCCCAGCGTGAGAGGTGTAGTGGGCCTGCTGGTGGAGTGAGTGGGAAGAGCCTTTGGCCTCCTGTGACAACAGCATCCCTGGAAAACATCATGCGGGGCTGAATCACTCTCTGGGGGACCCACTTCTCAGAGTTTGGTTTGGCCGTTCAGGCCCATGAACACTTCCTTTCATGTTTTCACTGCCTTTTGGAAGTGTGGTCATTTTCAGTGTCCTCACACCAAGGGCAATTGGAAGGACAGCTGAGAAGCCCAAAGAAGAAGCCCCTTTGGCACAACCTTTGGGGAGCTGATATAGTTGGACCGTTGCTTCCTAAAGGACTGAGGCATCAGGCAGTACTATCAGATGTGGGAGAGAATCTATGGGGACAAAGGCTGCCCAGGGCAGATGTTGGAAAGTTAGCAAATTCCACTCGGGGGAGTGTGTGCAGGTCATTTTGTTGGATAACCAATGAGCTTGGGGAGGGCATTTTGCTACAATAACCAATAACCATAATAATCAATAGCCATAATAACCAATAACCATAATAACCAATAACTGGGTAACAGTGAGCAGTGTTACCTGTGGCTTTATCTGACAGAGAGCAATAACTTACACTGATAGTTGATTTTTTACTTTGAGACATACAGTATTGCTGCTGTGAAGAGAAGCAACAGTATCTTTTTTTTTTTTTTTTTTTTTCTTTTTTGGGTCACACCCGGTGGCGCTCAGGGGTTACTCCTGGCTCTGCACTCAGGAATCACTCCTGGCGGTGCTTGGGGGACCATATGGGATGCCGGGATTAAACCCGGCCCAGCACAGGCCGCCGTGCAAGGCAAACGCCCTACTGCTGGGCTATCACACCAGCCCCAAGCAACAGTATCTTTAGGTGGTAAAGTTTTGAGCAAATGCTCTAAGTTTCTCCTAAAAGATGGTGGGTGGAGGGTTAGAGCACAATTCTATGGAACTTTTTTTCTAGATCATTTTAGTACAATAGAAATATAATATGACTTACAGTGATAAGTATAACATCTTTAGAGCTCACTTTTTAAAATGCTAAGAAAGATGGGGCTGGAGCGATAGCCCAGCGGGTAGGGCATTTGCCTTGCACGTGGCCGGCCTGTGCCAGCCCGGGTTCAATCTCCGGCATCCCATAAGGTCCCCGGAGCACCGCCAGGAGTAATTCCTGAGTGCAGAGCCAGGAGAAACCCCTGAGCATTGCAGGGTGTGACCCCCCAAAAGCAAAATAAATAAACAATAAATAAATAAATAAATAAATAAATAAATGGTAAGAAAGAAATAGGTGTGACTTTAAAAAAATTAAGTGTAGCCAATAGTAGCAAAATATTTTCTTTTAGGTGATTATTCTATTTAAAATGTGCACATTTATTTTAAGTTTTTTGTTCAGTATGCCAACCGCACGGCAGAGCCTGGCAAGCTACCCGGGTCATATTTGATATGCCAAATACCAGTAACAGTTATAGACCTCATTCCCATGACCTGATGGAATGGTTTGAGGCTCTTTATGTTCCTGGAGCAAGCAGAAGCCCTTGGGCTCTACTAGCATGTGACAGGATGTATGGAGAGGTTACTGGGGCCCGCTCGAACAAATCAATGATCAACAGGAAGACAAGTGATACAAGTGAAGTGATTTTCTTTTTCATGTATTCTAAATCGGACATTATTAAGAGGTATTTTAGCTTCTCCTCCACCTGCCCCGTGTCTTCACTCTTTGGCGGGCCTCACGGCTATCCAGGAGTTCAGGCGTGGCCTGCACTTCCGCAAAGTTCTCCTTCTAGGCTCCATTCACGTTCAGTCAATAGGTTCCTCCCACATTCCAGCTGAGGTCTAGAACCTTTATTGGGGAAGGACACTTCTCTGACCTTTTCATTTTCAATGAAGAAAATAGGCCCCAAGTGGGGGGAGCACATTTTAATATCTACTTATTTTGGTGGCCAAGAGATTGAACCTGGGGGCCTCGCTGCCAAGCTTCCCAGTGGCTCCACACTGCCTTAAAGGAATGTCATTTTAGGATTTGGATTTGTTTTCTGTTTGGGGGGCCACACCTGGCGTACTAGGGGCACTCCGTGTCAGGGCCTCCTCTGAGCTGTGCCTGGTAGACCACGTGCCTGGTCTTTCAGATGCAGAGCCTGCGCTCAGCCTGGGCCATCCTCCTGTGCCCGAGCGAGAGTCTTACCGTCTGAGTTAAAAAACTGGTGTTTGGAAAAAGTGACCTTTTTGGGGGGGGTGGATTATTCTATTTAAAATGTGCACATTTGTTTTTTGTTCATATTTGGTCACCCTGGTTGTGCTCATTGCTTCCTTCCAGCTTTGTGTTCAGGCATCACTCCTGGAAGTGCTTGGGGGATCATATGGGTGTTGGAATATTAAACCCGGGTTGATTTTATGTCAGGAATGCCCCATTACCCATTGTACTATATCTCCAGCCCCTGATTTAATTGTAACATGAATTTCTGAGTGTTACACAGAACAGACAATACAATGTATAACAAATGATAAAAATATCCTATTCAGCTACAGGATACGGTTGGCCTGATGTGCAGATTTAAAAAAAATAATTCCGATTGAACTACGAATAAATGTGTTCATCTGTCTGTTATTCATTTCCTGTGATAGCAGCAACATCTCTCAGTATGGTTAAAGCACTTCAGCCAGATCTGCAGATAGTGGACTCACGGCACATCTCAGGTCATACTCCAGGAGTTCAGGCACATTTCTGGCATATGCCTGACCCAGGTTTAGTTCCTGGCACCATACGGACTGAGAATTGTCTGTAGTAGTCTCAGAGGCCTCCAGCACTGCCGAGGTGGCCCTGGTCCCCCACACATCACACCTTGCATTGAACCACTGACATGGTTGGCCTAGAACTGCCAGTGGGAGAACCCCTGGACCAGCCAGCGAATACTTGGGGGACCCCCCCTGAATAATTTTTGGTGTTAGGAAGGTGTCTCCTCACATGGGGGCCCAAAGCTCAGTGTGTGACTTTGGGTGGGTAAAGGCAGGTAGCAGTAGCTTCACTAAAGGGTGAGCTTCCGAAACCAGCGACTTTATGGAAGGGTGACCGACAGCGTGGCTGTCCTTCCTCCCCATGGGTGGCACTTTCCTTCCTTGGCTTGTGTTATTTATTTTCAGAGAACAGATGTAAAGAGAATTAGAGTTACCCTCAGTCTGTCATCCGCCCAGGCCATCTATGGGTGCCGTGCTGGCACTTTTAACTATGGACTTAGAGGGAAAAGCAGAAAACTTTTCCAAGGAAATTTTGAGATTAAAAGAATATTTGAAGCTGCTCATACAGCAGTTGCCCCGCTGTCTGGTAAACTCTTGCCCCCTTAGATATCACCCACCAGGAACAGGTACTGGGCCACCTCTGGTTCAATCATAGCTGGATTTATTTTGATTCCCCTTTTGGCTCTCTTTCCCACCATTTGTCATTTTCACAGGCTTTCGTGACATAAATCTTGTGGAATGTTGGCTATGCACACAGCACAAAGGATTCAAAACTCTCTCATTTCAAGCGGGTTGGCCAATGTAAGCACTGAAGGGTGATGGTGATGGGAATAGAGAGGATGAGTCGAGGCAGGAGTCGAGGAGCTCTGGAGAGCACAAGCCATGTCTGAAAAGGTCAGCTTTGAGGTGGCGTTACTTCAGGAAGTGTAGCCAAGGGTGACCACACCAGACAACTGTCAACAGGTAATAATGAAGCCCACCAGATGCCAAATAATCACAGGCTTGTCATTATTATGTCCTATCTCTATGTGGAGACTGGTGGGCTGTCTCCTACCTTAACTAGTGTCTCTCACACCATCCTGATTCTGTGAAATGACTGAATGTTGAAGACTCCTGATCCAAAGGCCTCGAGCTGTTTTGACAGAAAATCTGAGAATGGGGCCATGTTTGTGATCGGTGTTCTTCCTTCCTTGTTTCTTTGCTTCCTCGCTTCCTCCCTCCTTCCCTCTTCCTTCCTTTCTTCCTCCCTTTCTCCCCTCCCTCCTCTCCCTCCCTCCCTTTCCTTCCTTCCTCCCTCCTTCCTCTCCCTCCCTTCCTTCCTTCTCTCCTTCCTTCCTTCCTTCCTTCCTTCCTTCCTTCCTTCCTTCCTTCCTTCCCTCCTTCCTTCCTTCCTCCTCCTTCCTTCCTTCCTTCCTTCCTTCCTTCCTTCCTTTTCTCTTCTTTTTCTTTCCTTTCTTAAACTTTAAAATTTTTATTAAAGAACTATGATATACAAAGTTATTAATAGGAGTTTTAGGCATATGATATTTCAACACCAACCTGTAGTGGGTCTTTCCTAAACGACAGGGCCCAATGAGGGCATCAGGACTCTCTGGCTCCAGTCTTTTGGCCCACACAGCCTGTCCTAAAAGAGCAGTTTTCCTCAGTAGTTGACAAATTTGAAGGCACCCATGTGCTGGGAGGGAGGATTTACTAAGCGGAAAAATACAAATACATGTTTACTTCAGTTGATGGCACCTTCCTCTCTCCAGCCTGCAGAATTTGAGTTTTACCCATACAGTGCTCTCGCGTCAGCCCAAGAAACTCAGCGCAGGCAAGTTTGAAGGGTATTTTGTTTCTGAAGAGGGCAGTCTGTAAAATAGTGGACCTTTTAACGCTGCCCTGACAGACATTTTCAGGGCTAATATAATTGATGTATTCATAGGAGCTTAAGCAAAATGGCTTTCCAAAAGGCAGAAAAAACTGTCTTTTCACCTCTGCACTGACCGAATTGTGGTTTGGATGCATACACGAGATATTAAACAGACTCGATGGAAAAGGTTTGCTCGCCTCAAGTTTGACTTTCCCTCATTTTGTAATTTTTGGCCCAGAGTCAAGTTTTTGTCCATTCCCCAGCTCTCCTTGGTCGTCGAGGCCAGCGCCACGGGCTTGCTCTCTCCATGGTGTTGACAGAGTGTTTTTCAGCTGTACCAAAGGCCACGGATTTTATGTCAGACTTCAAGATGCACAGCTTGATAAACATGTCTGCCTCTGGCGATTGGCAGCATTCTTTCTGGAAAAGAAAACAAAAATTCTCTACATAAACAAGGAGAGTGGTATGAGTCGCGTAGAATAACACATCTTGGAAGGTGTGCCTGAGCCCGGAGCTTTTGGGGACTCTGTTTTGTGATTTAGCTCAATTTATTTTTGAATCCGTGCTGTGCCTGGCCACCATCTGATTGCTTTCAGCAGCCATCTGCGAGCGGCTCTGAAAGGAAGAAACAGATCAACAACTGATTTGTTTTGGAGAGCGGGAGGGCGGTAAATAACTCCAGGATGATGTTTGGAAAAAAGTCTCTTGGTGGGATGGGGAATTATTTTTCCTGCTGGGTGAAATGGCCGACATCAAAAAGCCTTCATTCGTGGTAGTTTGAAGACACTTGTGAAGCTGCACATCTGGCATTTTTTTTTGTGTTTTCTTCCCTTCTCACCCCTTTCCCCTCCACACGTCAGGGGATGTGGTGTCGGGCTCCCCGTCTGGGGGAAGGTATTAACCTACGCATGTGGCTGGCACAGAACTCAGCCAGTACTGGGGAGGAAAACTCAATCTTGTTGAGGATGCATCTCTCTGCCATCCCCCAGCTGGAAAACCTGAATCACTTTCCCGTCAACTCCTTATAAGGGGACATGCTTCTGGGTTTAACTGTCTCCCTGCACCCCCGCCCACCTTATTTATTTTAGGTTGGCATCACACTTGACTGTGCTCAGGGCTGACTCCTGGCTCTCTCTGCTCATGGATCAGTCCTGGTAGTGCTGGGAGACCATAGGAGGTGTTGGGAATCGAACTGGGATCTGTTGTGTGTAGGGCAAGTGCCTTACCCACTGTACTATCTCTCTGACCCCTCCTCCCCCGCTTTAAAGTCTCTTGTTGGGAAGGAAAGAAGAAAACACACTTGATGGTAAGCACCTTCTTCCTAAAGTTGCTTTGCCAGAGTAGGGCTGCCTGGAAGCCAGAGGGGTAGCCGCTCCCCCGCCCGGGCTGCCTAGAAGTCTGAGGGTAGCCCCCATTCCTGGGCTTCACCTCACTGTGCAAGATTGATGAGATGCTGAAGGTCTCTTCAGCAAGCCGCTGCGAGCCAGGCCAGCAGGGCAGCCACTCAGGCAGAAGCCGGCAAACCAAGATTCTGGGTGCTGAAAGAGCGCAGGTCCTAGGCACTCCTGGGGATGGCTCACAGATGCCTCAGTGGCACTTAACACTCAAACACCCGCCCATAGACCAGTCTGGAAAGCCAGCGCCAGCCCTCTGATGTCATGGCACGCCTGTGATTAAATGCCAGCCTGGTGACAGGGAGGGTCATTGGTAATGGGCCTGAGAGGGGTCTCAAGGCCCCGGTAATATTTTATTCATTAGCAGTGTCGGCTGAGGGGCTGTGAATCTGTCTGCGGGCTCGGAGTGCTTTCTAGGACACCTCCCCTGGGTCCGCGCGGAAGCTCCTGGCTGCTGGAATACAGGTCCTTGTGACAGCTCTGTGTGTGTGTGTGTGTGTGTGTGTGTGTGTGTGTGTGTGTGTGTGTATGTGTACGTGAGCACCTCACAGGGTCATCTTGAGAGGCAGCAGAGCTAGGAAGGCAGCAGTGCATACGTCTCAGGTGTGTCTTTCCAGATCCACCTCATCGATAAACAGCAACTAGGGCTGTTTCCCCAGACATTCTCCCTCAGCACACAGGCCCAGAGCCACAGTGATGGAGGTTTGCTTGTCAGATGTACATCGATCACTCTGCTGTTTTTTTTTTTTTTAGCAGTTAACTGAAGTGTTTTTTTTTTAATTCAACAAGATTTAGTATATTTACAATCATGAAGAGAGACTCGCAGACATGGGGCAGAGGTGCTACTGGCTCTCCCTGTGATCAGCTGCTCACGAGGCACCCGGGAGGGATGGTGGGTTCTAGCCCTGGCCCACCACCCCAGCAGAGCCTCGCAACAAGCCAGACGACCCCCACTCCATGAGGGCCTCCATTTTCCAAATCCGGACTTCTCTCTCATCAGAACTCCACCCAGCAGACCAGCCTATCACAGCCTGGTTTTGCGCAGCCACTTGCGGCCGCGCGGTTCATCAATAAATGCTGGACTTAGAGATACCTACAAGAGTATGCTACCTGCATGGCAGAGCCTGGAAAGCTACCCGTGTTGTATTTGATATGCCAAATACCAGTAACAATTATAGACCTCATTCTGGAATGGATTGAGGCTCTTTATGTTCCTGGAGCAAGCAGATGCCCTTGGGCTCTACTAGCATGAGACAGGACATATGGAGATGTTACTGGGGCCCGCTCGAGCAAATCGATGATGAACGGGAAGACAGACAGACAGACAGACAATCATGAAACCATCAATCTAATTGTAGAATACATCTGTCACACTAAGAGGCAATTTTGTGCCTGTGTTTTTCTCTCCATATTTTCACGCCCTCAATCTTCCTTTCTTTCTTCCTTCCTTTCCTTTCCTTCCTTCCTTCTTCCTTCCTTCCTTTCTTTCTTTCTTTCTTTCTTTCTTTTCTTTCTTTCTTTCTTTTCTTTCTTTCTTTCTTTCTTTCTTTCTTTCTTTCTTTCTTTCTTTCTTTCTTTCTTTCTTTCTTTCTTTCTCCAATTTTATTTTATTTTATTATTTCCCCCCCAAATATTGTTACACCATTCTAGACATACAATTGAAAGATGCTCATGTAGAGTTTTGGTTCTACAGTGTTCCAACACCCATCCCTCCACCCAAACCCATCTCCCATCACCAATGTCCCCACCTCCCTCCCCCTCCCACACCTCAACTACTTGGCAGGTTCTGTATGTCATTTCTCTCCCTCTTTATCTCTCCCTCCCTGCCAAACTTTCCCTGCTCTTCGTGGAATTCAATGCATTAAAAGACATTACTGTTTCCACTATTTTAATGGACCGCGCTGGCCACAAGCGGCCGCGCGGCACTGGGCTCAAACTGGTTTTGTTCTGTTGATCTGGTCGTGAGGCAGTTTCCCAGCGTCCGACAGCGAAAATGGTGGCTAGTGTGATGGGCGAGTCTCATCTGGCTGCTTCCGGGACCCCCAGAGGCGAGCGGGCCCACTCCCAAAACCCGTCTGCCCTCCCTGGGGGTCCCCTCTTCAGCTGGGCCCGGGCGAGCCGAGCTCCAGCCACCCCAGCCGCTTCATGTTATGGCCGATGGCCCCCTGGGCAGCTCCTGGGCTGGGCCACCAGGCTCGACAAAATGGAGAGGGAATGGCCGAACCCTGACTCCATCTGACGAATTCCCAGTGATTCCCGCTTCTGGGAGCCGCCTACCTGGGCTCGGGCCAGTTTTGCTCTGTTGATCTGGTCGTGAGGCAGTTTCCCAGCGTCCGGACAGCGAAAACGGTGGCCAGTGTGATGGGCCGAGTCTCATCCAGCTGCTTCTGGGACCCCCAGAGGCGACGGGCCAACACCCAAAACCCGTCTGCCCTCCTGGGGGTCCCCCTTCATCTGGGCCTGGGGCGAGCCGAGCTCCAGCCTCCCCCAGCCGCTTCATGTTATCACTCTGCTGTTTTTTTGTTGATGTTTTAGAGTGAGACCCTCCTGGACCACGTCTTGGAGATCCTTGGGTCTACATGTTCTATCTGGAAAGGGCAGAATTCCTAGTCTGGGGAGAGCAGGCAAGCTCAGGTCAAGGGTGGGTCTCAGCCAGGCCAGGGGACCCCCTGCAGTTATAAATATATTTTGCCTGGAGTATTAAGGCACTCAGTCTCTCCAAATTGTTAAAGTCATGTGTAAGGAGCGAGGGAAATAATTTTTGCCTCATTGAGTTCAGGTGAAGGTTAAATGAAACCTGCTTATTAAGGCTTAACTTGATACTTGCCGGCCCCCTCTCCCCCAAGTCTCTTATGATTATCTAGGTATCAGGTGCTGTTATACACAGATTGTTGTTATAAAGCCCAGGTGCATCTGCTGAAGACATGAATGAATTGTAACCTGACTTTCAGAGGGAGCTTTGGACCCAGTAGTATCCAAGACCCACTGCCTTGGACAGAGGTGATGGAGAATAAAGCTCCAGGAATCAAAGTCTGTTTATTAGAAATGCAAGGTGAAGATATCGGCCAGGTGAGGTGGCTCAATCTAGGGGGCGTTCCTTTAATGAGCAGGAAGAGAGAAGATGTGCCCATGGTTTTATGTGATGGTGCTTTTCTTTCATCTTTGAAGCATCATTTCTTAGTCTCCCTGCTGTTTTTGGATAGGTTTCTTAGGGAAGAACCTCCTTGTGTACATAAAGTTCATTCTCCTGTGACTTGAATTCTTTGGGTGACTTTTATGTTTTATTTCTTTCATTTTGTTATTAAAAATAAATTCAGGGGACTAAATCCAGGCATGCTTAGGACTTATTCCTGGCTCTGAAGTCAGGAGCAACTCCTGGCAGTTGCTCAGGGGACCATAGGTAGGAGATGCTGGAAATCGGATCTGGGTCAGCCGTGTGCAAGGTCAGCAACCTAGCTACCGTACTTTCTCTCCACCCTTTGGGTGATTTTTTTTTAATCATTGAATTCCATTTCACAAAAAAAAAATTTTAAAAAATCTGTAAAACAACTTTTCTTGTGGTAGAAATAAATGTTGCCCCACATTATAGATTTGCAGATGGAGCCAGAGCGGGGTATGTGTTTCATGTGCTTATGGAGTGAGAAGTAGTTACTCTCAGGTGGGTCCTGCCAAGTCCGTGGGTGAGGAACACCTCACCCAGGGGACTTCTACTGTCCAGTGGCCCCAGAAATCTATTTGTCATCATCTCTGTTGAGAAAAAAGTGGCTCCCTCTCACCCAGGTATAGACCCTGTACAGAGTGACTAAAATGACATCCCTAAGAACTCTGCACAATCTGTCGCTTGGAAATGAGGACCAAGAGCCGTGAAAGTTAGTGACTACCAAGTCAGATGTAGTAAAAACAGTCAAGCCCTTTATCTCAGAATTAACTGCTTGAGGAAAGATATGGTTATAAAGTTAAATGGTGTAATTTTATGTATGGAAATGGCTGTCCTTTCTTATATTTAAGACTTACCTTAGGACATAATTACCTCTCCACAAAGCCAATTTCTAAATGGGAAACATTCCTCCGGGCTGGATGTTCTTTCTATTTCTTGGGCCCCTGTGGAATAGCACGAGTCAGTGATCCGGGGAGAGGTGTCAGGGCCCGAAGCGAACTTCCTCAATGAAAGCTTCGCTGGAAAGGGGCCTCATTCATCATTATCTGTTCTCATCTCGGGGCACCACGCCAGCTTTCTAATCTATGGAATTTGGCGGATCTCTGCTCTGAGAAGGATGTTCTAGTGGGCGAGAAACTGGCCCAATGGACAGAGAGGCCACTGGTGGGGCCGCCAGAGGGTGGTAGGTAGGAAAACACACCCAGCCAGTGAATTTTATAATCATGGTATCTTCCCTGCCAGGTAAGTATGCAGCCAGTGAATTTTGGCTTCCCCTGTGTCTCCTAGCTGACTTCTAAAGGCAGAACCCTATTGTATGAACCAGATGCCAATTCTGGATCCTTTTGCAAACTGCAGTTTTCCCATTTGCCAAAACATACCTTTTTCTTGGAATGCAAGAAGACCTAGGTTTAACTTGTCAGGTTTAACCTGTCAAGACCTAGGCCTCCCTCTTTCCAGAACCCTTCATGATCTCCACAGAGTTTGACCTGGATTTTATTTCCTGAAGTTTTCTTCAGAGCAAGGAAGTGGAGGTCTTTTGTGTTTTTCTAATCCTAATTGGAGGGAAGTCACAGGCAATTAAATTAGGGCTTCAAATGCGAACGTTTGTGCTTGGGCCAGTCCCCTGAGTTCTCGGAGGCAGAGGCAAGAGATGCTTTGTTCATTCATGACACATCTCTGCAGCCTTTGTTTCACTAGCACCTGAGGCCACTCTGATGAGGCATGGGGATGAGGCCAGAAGGGCAGGACGAGGCCAGGCCTGGGGAGGCGCAGGACAAGACTATACATGGGGGAACAGGGTAGGTGCCACATTGCAGTGGAAGGACAATGTCAAGACAGATGCTGCTAGCTCTGAGATGGTGCCAGGCTTCTTGAAGGAGGCAACACACAATGGGGTGAACTCTGGTGGGGGGCAGCGGGCGTGCATGCATGTGTGTGCGTGTGTGTGTGTGTGTGTTTGTGTGTGTGTATGGCTGGTGACTTTGAGTTCATGATCCTGGAAAGAACAATTCTGTATTCTTTATGGAAATTAGTGGTGGTGGATTAGCGTTGGGTCATGGTGGAAATGGACCCTCCCTTCATCTTCCAACTCAAGGGTATTCTGCACAGTGAAAACAGAAATAAGAACCTGCAAGCCTAGGTATTTTGGATCATAAAGGGTGTCTCCCACACGGTGGAGCAGTTATCAAGTCATTGTGATAGAGAAGTGTCACCCTGGGAGTTGACACACAGGGCCCAGATTTCAAAGTCTTGCATCTTTGAATGCCTGTCACTGGTGGCCATATGCACACAGAAGTTGTCACAATGAAGATGGTGATCACTGTTCAGATGAAGCAAGAAAGTACTTAGTACTTCCTGATATTGTCCAGATAACCTTCTTGATCTTAGTCAACCTCGGCTCAGCAGAAGTGGGGTAATACTCAGTCACCTGGGCAGGGTTACTTGATGGAGTGAGGATTGGATAGTGGCTTGCAGCAGCCTTAGTGAAACTGCGTATCCATTTCAGCTTTTACCTAGCCCTCCAGGACACTTATTTCCTGAGTTGGTTATTCTACAATGCTAAGAAAAGATCCCCATTGATCACTACCCTTGAGTAATTGCTGCCAGCATGATGCTGGCACTCACCATTTGTTAACATCTCTTGATCATTTAAATATGACCTATGCTCAATGTCCAAATCTATTATAGCGCATGTCCAGTGATGATGACATTTTAATTCAGTGGACCTTCTAGGTCCCGTTTTTGACAAGTTAAACCTGTAGACCCTGTAACATTTCCTGAGTTAGAAATTAGAAGGCAGTGATATATCCTATCACACACAATTATCCCTTTGAACATGACAATAAAGTTGTGTTAGAACCATCAGAAGCAAAGATCTCATACTGGGGTGGAAATCTGCAGCCTGAGTTCAGCTTATTTGCAGTTCATGAGAACTCAGGACAACTATGACTTCGGGCCAAAATCAGTCCAATGGCCATTGTAAATAGTGTACTGGAGCACAGCTACATCCTTTCAGTTGCTTTTGTTTTTGGATGGTTTTGCTCTATAACAGAAAAATTGAGTTATTGTGACAGATTGGATAACGTGTGAAGCTGAAAAATCCTTCTTAACAAGCCCTTCACAGAGGTTTGCCCCTTCCTGCTGTAATTAATGTATGAGTCCTGATGTATGAGTTTTCACATTGAGTTGCTGATTTGAGCTTTTAATATGAGCTTCTATAATCTCAGAGAAGATTCCGGGCAGTTACTAGGAGTGGGCTCTGAGGTTGAGGATAGCTGGGCTAGAAGAAATGGGGCTCTGGCATAGGTTTATTATGAATAGTTTACAACTCCTTTGCATGATTCTTTTTTAATTTAATATTTTTATTATACCACCGTGAGATATACAATTACAAAGATGTTCATATTTGGGTTATGGTCATACAGTGCTCCAGCACCCATCCCTCCACCAGTGCCCATTTCGCACCACCAATGTCCCCGATTCCCTCCTCCCTCCCCCAGCCTGCCTCTATGGCAGGTTTATTATCTCTTTCTCTTTCTCTATCTCTCTCACTTCCTTCTCTTACACATTGTGGATTGCAATACATACATTTAGAGATTATCATGTGTATATTTTTGCCTGTATTTAATACTCTGTTTTAGGTTGGTATTAGCACTTTTGACAATTATTAGCACTCTGTTCCCTTCTCTGTCTTACCTAACCTCTGACTCCCACACATTTGTGTAATTTTCACCTTTGACAAGACCTCTTGATCCACGTTTCGCCTGACCTTGGATATTGGTATCAGAATATGTATATATGTATATATGTATTTATGTCATATAAATATATATGTATATATATGTCATGCAAAAATGCAGCCATTCTATATCTGTCTTTTTCCTTCTGGCTAATTTTACTCAACGTGATCCTCTCCATGTCCATCCATTTATAGGCAAATTTCATAACTTCATTTTTTCTTAACAGCTTTTTTGCTGATTCTGATTCATTTCCCTTCAGGACTAGTGTGCTTGTGGTCCCATCTTTAGGGAACATGGAAAAGCAGGTAGAATCTTGGAGCCCTAAAGGGCCATACTGATGATTTCTTCAGCAGCAGAGTAAAAGTTGAATACACCATTTTGATTGACGCTTGGTTTAGATGCCTATAAAAATTTCCAGAGCCACAGGTTGACTTAGTAAAATTTAGGCATGCTCGTTCTGGCATTCCATAGTTAAATCCAAACTTTTTTTGGACTCCTTAGAGAATTCCTTCTTTATAGCTGGGAAGGCATTAACCTTTAAAGTACCAGTTACTGTAATAGTTACAATGTTAGTAGTTGTTTGGGTTGAAAGCACTGTAAAAAATGCTTTAGACGCAGTATAATAGTCCTTGGTTTATGTCTGCAACCATCACAACCACTGACCTGATTTCCTTCCTGTTTTCTCTCAGCTCCCTCCAGCTCTCCCTACACACAGAGACATCTTTCATCCTCGTGTGAAAGCCTTGGCTGAGAAACTAATGGGTTGTTGTGTGGAGAAAGATGCTCAGGATTCATTTGGGGCAATGACAAGAGCTCTGTGCGTAGTACTACCCTGCAAAATGATGCGAGAGCCGAGTGACAGCAGCTCGGCTTCTGCTCCCTGTGCCTTCCCTGTGGCTGTGAGTCCCGGGACCCACAGACTTGACTCAGGGCTTTTCCTGGCTCTGTGTTCAGGGATCATGTCTAAGTGGTGCTCAGGGGACCATATGGGATCCCAGGATTTGAACGTGGGTCAGCCATGTGTAAGAGACAAGTGCTACTTGTACCCACTGTACTATCTCTTTGGTTCCTGAAGTTCATTATGATTCTGTTGGTGATAGTGTGATTGAAATGGCTTTTAAAAATAATTTTTTTCTTTTCCTTCATTGCTATCTCTGCAGGAATACCACTTTGTATCTGTTTTTCTGGTTACCTCCCATAAGCAGTGTCCAAAGCTACAGCCTTAGTTCTGTTCTCTCTCCTTTCTCAATTAGAGGTCACCCTAAGTAGGGTTTCTGCATTTCTAAGTTCCTGATTAGTATAGTTGATTATTTGGGCAGTCAGTGTTGGGACTTTGGGACTTCTTCTTTTATGTGTTTTGCACATTTCCTTCCTTTCTGTCATCCTTCCTCCCCTCCCAAGAGTACCTTTAATCTCTATTCCTTGTTTCTGTAGCCAAACACTTGCAGTGGTGGTGCAACATTGTAGGGATTTGGTGATGATTTCTCTACTTTGAGGTCACTTAAAATAGTAGCATTGTCCCTAATTGAATGTAGTTTTATCTGTGCTCCTTGCTGCTTTTGGGGATGGAAGAGAGGAAGGAGAATGTAAAGAAGGTTTAAGATTTAGGTGACTGTCTTTATTCTCTAGGCCTCAAAACTTCTCATATCACTCTTGTTTCTGGATCTGTAGGTAATTTGTCTCCTGACTTGGTTGTGTTGGGATCAAATTTCCTTTCATTCCAGGACCTGGGCTGAAAGAGTAGCCCTTTTTGGGAGCATGTAGTCTTCTCCAGAAAGAAGGCATAAAAACCTAATCAAGCACATTGAAAGCTCTGCTTAGAGTTAGTATACATATGATTCAGTCTTTCTGTCTGTGAAAGCAAGTCACATGATCATATCTACCAATGAGACCAGGAAGTAAAAACCTATAAACATTCTCTTCATCGAAGTCCAGCAAAGGGGGCAGGGCCATAGTGGATTACACTCTGGAGTGTGATGGGAGGGAGAGCTGTTTGACAAATGTTTAAGTGGGAATTTTTATTTAGCAGATTTCCCCAAATTATTTAACCACAGAACTCTCTCCTTAGGGTACATTTTTAAGGATTCAAATTCCTCAGAGAACACTTTGGCAGAATGCTATTCTGATTCATCTTGAGGTGTTAGAATTGACATTCCTTTGAAAGTTGGGTAAATGGAGGTCTGAATCTCGTGTTTCAGTGAGTGAGAGCCAGACGTTAAAACCTTCCCATGTCAACAAGTCCAATACCCTTTATTATCTAACACTTCTTCAGCTCCAAACAACTGTAAAAGAACAGATTTGGAAAATAATCCTTAAATTCCCGTGCTTTCTGATCTTTATGGCTCATTAAGAATCTTGTTGGGAAACAATTCCTCACCCTACCATCATTTTGTTGTTGTTATTGTTGCTAAGGAATTATTATTTGCTACGTATACCTTCAAAAATTAAAACCAAGAGACACCATCTGGTTGCTTCATGTCTCTTTCTGTGTGAATATTGCCTTTTTCCAGCTTTCAACCTAAGTCAGAAATGAATTGTTGAACTTGCTAACTATAGTACCTATCTTGGGAGCATATATGTGAATAATAAATTGCCTTTAATGATGAAAAATTGCTTTGAAAATGCTTATTATGCATGTGATGTGTACGTGGCAAAATGTCTTCATTCTGTGGGCTCTGGGTACATGAAAAACAGAAATAAAACAAATTGGGAAGGTGTGTTCTTTCTAGGTAGCATAAGTGTTAAGTGTTTCATAACTTTGAAGGTATAAGATATAGGTCATTGGACAAAAAATGGAAATAAGGTTAACTTTAATTGAGTAGTTAATTGAGTAGTTAGTGGGTTATCTTGGACAATGTATTATACTTCAGTCTACTCACCTGTAAAATATGAGACACTACTTGGGGACTTGAAGAATCTGAGATTAGAGACTGAGAAGATGAGAAAATAGAACTGTTGTGTCACATTGTAATATTTAAGTTGCATTCATTTCTTTCTATCCCAAATGTGTGATCCTTTAAGCTTCTTCTCTAATGCTTTGTTATAAAAAATCTAATTATATAAAATTTATTATTTTAGTAATTTAAGTGTCAAACTCAGTGATGGTAAAGTTCATTGATAATATTTTGCAACCATTACCAAATATACTCCTCCAGATATTTTCATCATTACCAAAAGAAAGTTGATAGTCATCAAAGAAAATGCTAACTTCCTGCTCCCCTCAGTCCCTGGGTACTTGACCTACCTTTTGTCTCTGTGGATTAGCCTAATCTAAATACCTCAAATGAATGATTTATACAATGTCCTGTTTCTGATTGTTTCTTTTAGCATAATTTTTCAAAGTTCATCTATGAAATATCCATATAAGTTGTTGTATACCTCAAAATTTTATCAATTTCTGTGACAGAATGTCATTTCATTCTATGTTGATGCCAGATTTTGTTCATCCATTTATCTGTTGATGGACATTTGGGCTGCTTCTGTCTTTTTGATATAGGGGAAAGTGTAGCTATAAATTTTGTTGTGCATTTGCAGGAAGATTCCAGGGTTCCAGTCCAGTTCAGCAATCTTGAAGTTCTGTCACTTTTCTGAACGAGGGACCATCCATGTCTGGCCAATAGAAAAAGACAATAGCAGTAGGTCCCTTGTCACTTGTCACTTGTCTTCCTGTTTTTCATTGATTTGCTTGAGCAGGCACCAATAACATCTCCATACATCCTGCCACTTGCTAAAGTAGCCCAAGGGCATCTGCTTGCTCCAGGAACATGCAGAGCCTCCAACTACTTGTTCAGGTCAAGGTAATGAGGTCTATAATTGTTACTGGGTTTTGGCATATCACATACAACATGGGTAGCTTGCCAGGCTCTGCAATGCAAGAGGATATTACACAAAGGATATGGCACTAAAGATATGGCAGTGAAGGATAACAGACAGTAATAAATAGTAATTTATAATTATGACAATGATTACAGTAAGTTATAATGGGAGTAGGTAAATGGCTAAAATTCTGGCTGGAAATTTATAAGCTTAGTTTTCTTGGCGGTTGGGGAAGGACTATTTCCTAGAAGAAAGTTCAGCTTTTAGAATGGCCTACCACATGGGTGGCTGATGGGGAGCCACCAGGGGACCAAGCAATAAAGTTGACTGAATACTTCATATTAACAGGGTCATTTGCTGTTGTGGGACTGAAAGAATTACAAACAAAGTGAGAGTTGTTTAATATTCTAATTACATAAAGTTTCTGTGTTTTGGGTTTTGCCATTTGACATATTCCATTTCATAATGTCATTGAATTTTTGTGTTGAGACTGTGTTCATTAATGGGGTCTGATGCAGTTCTAGTCAGAATCCATGTGAACTGAGATATGGCAAATCCACAGTGAAAGTTTGGGGGAGGTTGGAGTACAAATGGACCAGAGTCTTTCCCATTTACATTTCAAAAAATTTCTTGAAGATGAAATCCACGCTTATGTTCATTTGAACACATTGTGTAATGATTGGATGTGAGATAAGGGAAGACTAGCTCAAAACAGTAACTTGCAGAGATCAAAAGTCAGAAACAGTGACTAAGATACAAAAGCAGTCCACAATGGGAAAGAATATTCACCCAATCCCATCTGATAAGGGTTAATATCCAGAATATATCAGGCACTGGTAGAACTTTACAAGAAGAAAAAAACAACCCCATCAAAAAATGGGGAGAAGAAATGAACAGAAACTTCAGCAAGGAAGAAATTCAAATGGCCAAAAACATATGAAAAATGCTCATCATCACTAATCATCAGAGAGATGCAAATCAAAACAACAATGAGATACCACTTTACACCACAGAGACTGGCACATATTCAAAAGAGCAAGAACAACAAGTGCTGGCGTGGTGTGGGGAAAGGGGACACTCTCCATTGTTGGTGGGAATGCCGGCTGGTACAGCCTTTCTGAAAACAATATGGACTTTCCTCCAAAGACTAGAAATTGAACTCCCATTTGACCCAGCCATACCACTCCTGGGAATTACTCTGGGAAACCAAAAACCAGCGGAAACACCATCCCTACTTTTATGTTCATAGCAGCATTATTCACAATAGCCAGAATCTGGAAGCAACCAGAGTGCCCGAAATCGATGACTGGATAAAGAAGCTTTGGTACATCTACACAATGGAATACTAAGCTGTTAGGAAAAATGAAGTTATAAAATTTAAAATGGATGGACATGGAGAAGATTATGTTGAGCAAATAGCCAGAAGGAGAGAGACAGATACCGAATGACTGCATTTATTGCATGGCATAAATTATATGTACATATTATGTACCAAATCCAAGGTAAGGAAGCATATCGGAGGTCTTGCCAAGGTGGAAATTATCACAAATGTGGGAGTCAGAGTTTAGGAAAGACAGAAAATGGAACAGGGTGCTAATAATAGTCGAGGGTACTAATGCCAACTTAGAACTGAGCATTAAATAGAGGCAAAAAGGATTCACATGACAACCTTTTAATGTATGTTCTGTAATCCATAGTCTGGAAGGGAAGGAAAAGAGAAAGAGAGAGAAAGGCAAAGAAATAAAGAACCGCCATGGAGCAGGGCGGGGAAGGGGAGGGACCGGGATGTTGTTGGTGGGAGATGGGCACTGGTGGAGGGACGGTGCGAAACACTGATGACCAAAACCCAAACAAGAACTTTTTAATTGTTATCTTTTTATTTGTATATCTCACGGTGGTATAATAAAATACTTAAAAAAAGTCAAAGTATTTGCTTTTTGTAAGAGTGTGTGTGTGGTGTGTGTGTATGTGAAGGGGAGGCTATGAAAAACACTGAAATAGTCAGATTTTATTATATTTTTCTTTCATAATGCCTTTCTGACTGTGGGTATAAACATCTACTAGTGGAAACATCAGACTTTCGTTTTATTCTGAAAAAATAATGAAAGGCAGTTCCATCCACACTCTATAACTGGATCTGGAGTCAGTTTTAGATGGCACTTATGGTCTAAAAAGGTGGTAACATGATTTTTTTTTTTGCCTCTGTAGTTCCCTAAAGTCTAAATCAAACCGGGATTGGATGAGATTTCAACAATTTTTGTTGTTGCTTTTGTTTTGGGGCCACATCTGGTGGTGCTCAGGGCTTACACCTGGCTCTGAGTTTAGGGAAACACTACTGGCAGGGCTCAGGAGAACCATATGGGATGGTGATGATCAAACCTGGGTTGGCCATGTGCAAAGCAAGCACCTTGATTGCTGACCTATTTCTCTAATCCCTCAAAAAAAAATTTTAGTTAGTGGGGCTATTCATGTTCTGATCTCAAAAGGTAGTCTAAATTTGGTTTAAAGAGATTTATGCAGAACTGCAGACCAATATTAATAAGATCCAAATAAATCAGAAAATTATAGTCATCTGGGAAATTATCGTTTTAAAGTAGCAGAGTTTGCATGCCAGCAAGGTTAAAAAAAAAAAAAGCAAAACAGATGGGTTCTACTGCAACCAGGTTTCAATTTTTTAAGTTATTATATTAATTTTTTTAAATTATGAAGGTAATATAATTATTTTACAGAATCATAGAATAGAAAGAATTTACTCATAATCCAACACCCTAAAGCAGCTACTAATGTATTTTGGTATAATTTTTAATAGCCTTTTCCCTCATGCAATTTCCTTACATGAGGGAAATTTATTTACATATTGATATAATAATTTAAGGGCAAATATGTGTCTTATTTTTTCATTTAATATTGCATTAAAGCATTTGTCATATTTCTATATTGTCATTATAGCCATAATTTTAAGGGAATGAATTAAGGGAAAGATAAAATGTTGAACAGTTATCTCATTTCTGATTTTATAGTAAAGTTGAGAGAACGGGCATATTTAGATTTATCATTCAAGATAAACTGTTCTCAAGGAATTCTGAAGGCCCATGGAGTATTACAATTAGTTCTTATATTGAAGCATTTGTGGTAGCTTATATTTTAATATCCAATTTTTCGCTTTTTCATTATAAATCAGCACCTGTATTTACTACATTAAATTTGACACATAAAGTAGAAATATACCTATCAACATACAATAGGGATATGTGTGTGTGTGTTTGAATGATAATATTGAATTTTATGAACTACATAGTCCATGAACTAATTTCCCAATATTAGGATATTACATAGTTTGTCTGTTGACTTTTTGTCTTATATGTATTTTTCTGGGAAAGTTTTTGTATTTGTTAATTTCTGTTGCATAATAAACTGCTAAAAACTTAGGAGTTTAATATAACACTTACTAGAGGCTGGAGAGATAGTAAAGGGGGTTTTGCTTTTCCTGTGGATGAGTCTTGTTTTATCCAAGACACCACATATTGTGCCCTGAGAAAAAACTGCCAATGAAAAGCAAGAAAAATCCAAACCTATTCCTAGTTTCTAGGGATATCTATTCTTCTATTCTATGATGGCTAGGAATCCAAGATAGAGACATAACTTTGTCCTCAATGCTTCTGTCCAAACCCTTCTGTCTTCAACCTGCAGGTGTCTCTCATCACACCTTCACCTGGCCTTTCCTTTGCCCATGCATCTCTGCTGTCTCTCCGCCTTCTTATAAGGACACCAGTTGGACTGGATTTGTTCCCCCCTTATTTTGGGAGGCTAGGGGGATAGCTTTATGATCTCATTTAATCTTAGCCATCTCTTAAAAAGACCCAATCCCCTATTTTTCCATACTAAGAAATAGAGTTTCAACAAATGCATTTGGGGAAAGCAATTGATTCAAAAAATTATTTTTTTGTGGGATCTGAAGTTTATATAATTTGGGATCGTCTATAAAAATAATGTAAAAACCTGCTGACGAAACCATCAGGTGTTCTGTCTCTCAGTCTTGGAAGAACTGGAACCAAGAGGTCTCTGGGCATTCCTGAAGTATGTAGGAGTATGCACTTAGGGATCACTATTGGCAGGAGGATGCATTTAGGGATCACTATTGGCAGTCCTCAGGGTGCCAGGGAATGTGATTAGTCTGCTTCTGCTTGTTGTATTTTAGTTGATTTGTATTTTATTTGATTATGGGTATAAGTGCTGCTTGTTTATATTTGATACAATAGAGATAACAAGATTTTTTTGGAGGGCTCACACCTGGTGATTACTCAGGGGTTACTTCTGGCTTTGCATTTAGAAATTACTCCTGGCTGTGTTCAGGGACAATATGGGATGACAGAGATCAAACCTGGGTCAGCCGCGATGCAAGGGCAAATGCCCTACCCTTTGTATTAAGGCTATGGCCCTCTTTGTTTTTTTGATTTTTGGGATACACCTGGTGATGCTCAGGGCATAGTCCTGAGGTATGCATGCAGGAACATGCACTTAGGGGGTCACTATTGGCAGGAAGATTCACTTAGGGATCACTATTGGCAGTCTCAAGGTACCAGGGAATGAACCCTGACTGACTATATTCAAGAGAATTGTCCCACCCACTGTACTATTGCCCTGGCCCCAAGAAGCTTGGTTTTGAGGGAAAGCAATAGGAGAGTCTATTACCATTTAGCATGGAGGGGTTTTCACTTTTGGAAGTTTAAAATAGACATTTTTTTCTTTTGGGGTCATGCCTGGCAATGCTCAGGGGATACTCCTGGCTCTGCACTCAGGAATCACTCCTGGCAGTGCTTGGGGGACCATATGGGATGCCGGGGATCGAACCTGGGCCAGCACAGGCCGGGCCGGCAAAGCAAACGCTCTACCTGCTGGATTATCGCTCCGGCCCCCTTAAATAGACATTTAAGGAATTTAAGAAAGAACTTACTTGCTCTGGTGGAGCAGAAATTCACATACACACACACACACACACACACACAATGCTTAAGATGATTAAGAGAGGGATCTTCACTATGACAAAGATAGTGGCAAATAATCACTCTCCATTAGAACTGTATGCTGAAAGTAAGTAAAGGACCAAGAATGATAACCTCTCACTCTGTATTGCAGATCATAATGTCCAACGGAGAAGGAGGAAGGGAGAAAGAAGGAAAGTGCCTGGCATAGAGACAGGTTGGGGGTGGGGTGGGGTGTGTGGGGTGGGGGGTGACAGGAGGGTAAGGGTAGAAAATGTGTGCTGGTAGGTTCTTTTGTTAGAATCTACATTCTCTGGGAGAGACTATACTAACTCAAGCCCGGTGCTATATATATTTTTGTAGGAATAGGTCTTTACAGGGGGTGTAAGATAGCTTTGGGCTCTAAACAATGTATATATAGTAGAAACAATACAAGGAGAAAAAAGGATCAGGTGGTTTGAAAGGTAGAATCTACCAAAATGTGTGGGAGTCAGTTAGGTAAGACGGAGAAGGAAAAGGTGCAATAATTGTTGAAAGTGATAATACCAACCTGAATGAGCATTGAATAAAGGTAAAAGAATATGCATGATAACCTTAAGTATGGGTTGTAATCTTGCACAGTGCAAGAGAAAGAAGATAGAAAGAGAGAAGAGAGAGAGAGAGAGAGAGAGATAAAGAACCGCCAAGAGGAAGGCCAGGAGGGGGAGGGATTTGGGGACATGATGGTGGGAAATGGGCACCGGGGAGGGATGGGTGCTGGAGCACGTATACAAGCTCAAACATAAATTGTAATTATATATCTACTGTGGTATAATAAAATTAAAAATAAAAATTTTAAAAGAAGAGGAATAGTTTTTGCCTTTAGGCAGGCTGGGCGGGGGGAATTAGGAAATGGGGTGGGAAAGTGAGGGAGGAAGGGTCGGAAAATGGAGCAAAGAAATTTTTTATTACAGGGTATAAAAATTTTTAAGAAAATAAATATGTGTTTCACTAGAAGGTGTTGAAACACATGGCGCTAATGACAAGTGGCTATGGAGAATAAGAGCTCTTGTTTCTATGGAGCATTTGTTGTTTTAGAACTGTTTTCTGCCATGATTCCTGTTTCACTGGATGTCAAGGTAGACTTAAGATGTGACAAACATTGCCTTTGATCAATGAGCACCTACGTAGGATTCTTGGGGCAATGATGAATTAAATGGGGTATCTTTCAGGTGAGGTTGAGGGAGGTTTGGAACGTATGTTGCTTTGGCAGAGGGTTTGATGGAAGACAAAAAGTAACATGAGCATGGAGGCGAAAAAAGAGAAATTAAGAAAAACACTCATGAAAGGACACATCTAAAGATACATGCGTGAAGTGCATGCCTCCCACGAGGGAGTTTCTGGGTTCTATCCCGAACATATTAACGAATAAATATGTAAATAGAAATGACTTACACACAGGAAAGTTAAATCTAACCCTTTTTTTCTGTTGCTAAATAATAGATAATTTACACACCTACTAAAAAATAACTACGAACCTTGTGGCTCCGGGAACCAGTGAGATCACGAAAGTTTGTCTTCATCACCAAATCAACTTACCACAGACACCCAACAATACAAAGCATGTAGAAAAATGTTAGTATTTCCTATTCAAACAAATAGAAAAGAGTCTGGGGGCAGAAAGTTATCTAATTTGCTTTGAAAAGGAAAGATAACATTTAAGAGCAGACTTTAAACAGGAAACAGTTCTGCAGATGTGACCATTGAGGCGTACTGGGGGTAGTCCTAATGCCTCTACCAAGAACAAGTGGAGCATTGTTGAGAAGGCAAAAAGTAAAACCTCTTGATTTGTTCTCATCCGAAGTCTTGGTTAGATTCAAAAAGATATATCCTCCTTGCGCTACTCTGGTCTCCCTTCTACAGGTTTTTAACCTCCTATTTTTTAATGGAGCTATCTAAGTGGATGTTGAAATAGTCTGAATGTTCAGAAAGAGTACATTTCCTATGTAAACAAACACAACCCGGCTTAGAGAGAAAGGGAAAGCAGTCTTGTCAACCCGAAAGGACCCAGCACATGGTAATTTTCGTAATTGAAGTATTCCAGGGATTCCAGAGCGCAGGAACAATCCATAAAATAGGGAACTGGACCACACAACAACACAGCCATGGCTCCAGGCAGACATGTTTGAAAATAAGCAGAACTTTCAGGGGGTAGGAAGCATCAAATGGTCCTTATAAATCCTTGTCTAAAACGAAACTTCTCTAAACTCTTTCAGGTAAAAATTTTGTTTGTTGTGGGGGAGGGTGGGGAGGGGGACAGGGGAGGCCGAACTGTTAACCATAGTGCTGCAGAGAGGAAGATGAATAGACAGCCAAGGTGAGAGCTAACATAATGTGTATGACCTTGAGTTTTTGCTCTTTTCGAGGGTCTTTTATGAGTGCATGGTTAGATTTAAGTCCCAAGTTGGGGATTTCCTCTGAATTAATATTCATCAGAATTTACTATGCAGTAGGCACAGGACTTAATGGTTTTATGAACTCTTTCTCCTTTGGATTCTTAAAAAGACAACATCTAATTATCCCCAGAGAAGTCATGGCTGTTAAAAATGGGATAGTAAGCGAGTCTCTAAATCTCTTCTAGCCATGGGTTTTCTTTGGGAAATCTTTGCCAAGTCCAGTGTACTTTACCCTCCCCCGTTGATAAAATCTTTGTCTGTGAAATTCTAATAATTATAAATGGAGCAATGAGGCTCATTTAAAAAAATGGCGGGTGAGATCTTAATGCTTTAAAAATGATCTTTTTTTTTTTTTTTTTTTTTTGCTTTTTGGGTCACACCCAGCAATGCTCAGGGGTTTATCCTCTGTACTCAGGAATTTCTCCCTGGCAGTGCTCGGGGGACCATATGGGATGCTGGGGATGGAACCCGGGCCGGCAAGGGCCGGCGCGTGCAAGGCAAATGCCCTACCTGCTGGGCTATTGCTCCGGCCCCTTAAAAATGATCTTATCTACAATCCCTGTAGTTTCCAAACTAATACCAGATAAAGTATTGTGGTTGCAAGTGTTCAGCTAATAATTTGGGTCCCTCCAATGATAGGCAGAACGTAGAGACACAAAGAGAGACCCTACTGTATTTCTCTTGGGGGTGGTCATTTAGCCTCTCAGAAGATGGAAGTCAAGATTTCCTTCAGAGTAAGTGGTAGCTTCTGACTGGCTGCACAGAGTCTGAGTTTGTTTAATTTGGAATAAAGTTTTATGAGCTGATCTCCAGCAAGGGGAAATAGCAGTAAACAAAGAACATACTGACCATTATTCTAAGTATTTCTACAATCTTCCTCATGCATGAAAGGTGAAAAAATGTTCCAGAAAATGGGGAGTCTTAGTGCTCAAACTAGTGTGTATATGTGTGTGTTTGTGTGTCTGACTCTGTGTGTGTGTGATTTTGTTTTGACCAAGTCATCTGGTGTACAGCTTACCCCAGGAGGGTGAAGGCAAACATTTACCAGGAGATTCACATGGTTTCTGCTCTGTATAAACTATTTGTAGAAGACTCTTATGTTTCTAGAAAGTTGAGATAAACATAGATCTCTCTGTGCATTTATTAACACAGTCCAATCCTCTGCAGGCCAAACTGCTGTTTATTTTAGTGGACCTTAAAAACTCAGGTGGGTTCAAATGCCAGAGAGACACAAGCAATCTGGAAATGATCAGTATTGTGTTGGAGGAAAAACTACCTTTCTCCTCAACTTTAATAATATGGATGAAAAATTCAGAGAGATGGCGCTACTATGGTGTGCTGAAAGGTGGATTAAATTGCTATTAAATCACAACATAAATAATGCCGTAACTCAAGAATGTTAAAAGTAACTTCAAATAGTCTTAAAAACAAAGGAGGTAATTAACCTGATTTATTAGGGAGAGGAAAATCAGCTTGGTGTGTGTTCTGTGGGTTTCATGCTGAATGGGAGAGACTTTTAGGGAAACTGCTTGACTGTGGGGAAACTAAACAGATAGCTGGGCCCAGTTTTAAGGGGGTAAAGGGCGGGAAAAATCATCCATCTTTCCAATTGATGTACTATTGGAGAGTAGCCAACCAAACAGATATGGAATCCCCCAGGCCCTGGAAATCTGGCTGTTGTTTTAGAAGGGGCCAGAAGGATGGTCAATGAGAATACTTCAACTTCAAAATGGTAAAAAGGCTTACTAGGAGGTGCCCATAAGAGCTGAGGGCGATGTTCCTGGTGACTGGGTTCTTG
>JAJIBD010007622.1:0-24085 GCA_021461705.1 Cryptotis parvus | reverse complement strand
GGTGCCTAGAAAAGATAAATTTTAAAAAATATTTGAATTGGGGGAGGGATTTATAACAAGTATGATACTGCTAACCCTGAGTCTTCTGAGTAATAGAGGGTTGTTTAAGCAGAGTAGTGTTATGCTCAGATCTATACCTTAGAAGGATCCCTTAGGCAGAGTAATTAGACACAGGTGAAACTGAAAGGTAGAACAACTCTGAACTTTTGGAATCCAGAGCTACACTCTGTGCTAAGGGGTCAAGAAACAAGAATCCTAGAGACTTGAAGAAAGACTGTACAAAAAGCAAGAGATCTTGCAACCCAAAGGCAAGTGACAAAAAGGAGAAATGGGCACAGGTTGAGAACTTTTGTTCTAGATGCCTTACAAATGAGCACTTGCAATCTTCACAGGAATCCTAATAGCAAGAAGTATTATTTTACTTGACTTCGTTAACTGAATAAATGAATGAATGAATGAACGAACTAACGGGAACTAATGAAACGAACGAACAAATGAATGAATGAATGTGATAAAATAAGTCAGTTGCTGTGTGTGCCTTCTCTCAAAGTACATATTCTTTGGAACATCATTCTCGACCTTTCTGGAGCCAGAGAGATTGTACAGAGGGTAAGGCAGTTGCCGTGCACACATGCAACCTGGGTTCAATATCCAGTATCCCATGCGGTCTTCCAAGCACTCTGAGGAATAATCCCTGAGTACAGAGCCAGAAGTGATCCCTGAGCCTTGCTGGAAGTGACCCAAAATTAAAGAAACAAATCCAAAATTTTTCAATCTTTATACTTGGGGAATGGCACCTATCTGTAATATTGGTCCATGGACCCAAAAACACACAGCAGAAATGCCATCTGCACTTCTATGTTCACAGCAGCACTATTCACATTAGCCAGAATCTGGAAACACCTGAGTGCCCAAGAACAGAAGACTAGATAAAGAAATTATGGCGTACAGTGGAATACTATGCAGCAACCAAGTAAAACAAAGTCATGGAATTTGATTATAAATGGATAGACATGAAATGTATCATGTTGTGTGAAATGAGTCAAAAGGAGAGAGACAGACATAAAATGATTATACTCATCTGTTCGACATATAAAAGTATAATGTTAGACTAATACCCACAGACAGTTAAAAAAAGGGCCAGAAGGACTAATGTGTGGACAGAAGCTTGCCATAGTTGGCAAAGGAATTGGCAAGAGGAGGGTATTTAGGATAGAGAAGGAACCATATCTGTCTGCCTTATCCTGATATTATTGACTGCCTCCAGGAATAAAATGATAGTCCTGGACAAGAACTGAGTGCTAAAAAATAGGTAAAGAGATATATGTAATAACCTCTCAGTACCTGAGAGAGAGAGAGAGAGAGAGAGAGAGAGAGAGAGAGGCAGTGCCTTCCAAAGAGGCAGAGACAGGCTAGAGGCAGGGGAGATGGGGGAGGGCCGGTGGGGAGTATGGAGAGAAAACTTGGGACATTGGTGATGGGAAATATATACTGGTGTAAGGATAGGTATTGGAACATTGTATTACTGAAACCCAATTATGAACAACATTGTAACTGTGTACCTCATGGTGATTTCATATATAAATAATATATAAAATATAATATATATGATATATATGATATATATTATATATATATTTCCATGAACCCACAGTTATTCCTAAGGTGTAGATGAATGACATTTTTCAGTATTTTATGCAATGTTTTTATTCAAATACCATGATGTACAAAGTTATTGATAATTGAGATTTAGGCATAATATTTCAACACTAATTCCATCACCAGTGTCAACTTCCCTCCACAAATTTCCCATCCCCGCCGCACACCTTGATGGTACATAACAGAGTTACAGTGGTTGCAATTTAGGCCTCACTTCAGTGTTGCTGAGAATGTGTTTGGGATATAAGACTATCCCATTCTCCCACATCACTGCCACAATAAAAGCCCTCACCCCTGTTCACCCATTACCTCCATTTCTCTTCTTCTTCTTTCCCCCTTGATTTCTTTCTCTGTCCTTCTCTCTAAACTCTGGGGCCAAGGGACCATACCCAGATGAGTGACTTTTAGTCTTTTTAACACCTACAGACCAGCATCAGTCTGTGAACTGAGGGTTGAAGATTACTGCTTAATAATGTATTGTATTCAGGAATAAAATTAATATAAACGTTTGTGGATTAATGAGAGCACACAAATGAGATAAATGAGTAGAAGTTAACCCCTGGGACCCGGAAGATAGTTCAGGAAGCTAAAAGAGCTTGCCCAGCAAGTGTATGGCTGAGAGCTCAAAGCCTGGTGTACCGTGGAACACTGAGATGGTCTTGACAGCTGTGTTGTTTTTTTTTTTTTGGGGGGGTCACACCCAGCAATACTCAGGGGTATTCTTGTCTCTGAACTCAGGAATTACTACTGGAGGTGCTCAGGGATCATATGGGATGCTGGGGATTGAACCCAGGTCATCCCTCTCCACTGTCCCTATTATGCCGGCCCAAGCTGTGCTATTTGGATCCCCAGAAAAAGAGGGAGAAGACATTTAAATAGCCATGAAAGCTTCCAGACATGTGTGCAGCTACAAAATTAATCTCCTATGCTACATATATGCCAACATAATCCTGGTTGCCCATTTGCCTGGGGTCCCTGGTGTGGGGGGAGAAAGGATGAATTTCTGACTGCCCATGGCTGATTGAGAGGATCATTGTGAATCCACTGAAAATTATACATCATATAAATTGTTAAGGAGAAAGAGGTGGACTAGTAGTAGTTTTAGCCACATATTGATTTTTATCAATTCAAATGTGCTATTAATATTCTCATATCTGATGCCACCTGCTTATCTCACATGAATATCTTGTTCAGCTCTGTCTTATTAATCCAGATGAAGCTTACATTTCTCCTATTCCATCAAAGCTGCTCATATAAAGGTCTCCCGTAACCCACTTCACTGTTAAATTCAACGATCACCTCTCTTTTCTTCTTAGAAGATCAGCATCATTTGATAGCACGGCTCACTCTCTCATCCCTAATAACGTCTTCGGTTTGTTTGCTTTGCTTTCTCTTTATGCTTTATTTATAAAGTCTCTTTATAAATAAGACTTTATGTTCTTGAGTGTTTGTCTCTCAGCTCAGGGATCAATTTCCTATACCCTTCCCAGTCTTCTCCTCGAATTTACAATGTCACTGTGCCCAGGGGGTCAGCCTTGCTAGTCCATGGCTTCTCTGTCAATGCTGCTCCCATGGAAATCTCAGACAGCACCGACCATATGAGCTATAAGCTTATGAAGGGCACACATGCTTCTAGCCTGCTATTCCCCCTGTCCAAATTGATCTAACAATCTCTTCCAGAGTCACCTCGGGGACTGGGGAGACGTGAGGAAGCAGGGGGGGAAGTACCCAGGCCCACCTTTCCTGGGCGCTGCAGCACAGACGCTCACATGGCTCAGAGCCAGGCTGAGCAGCCTCCAGAAAGAGGCCACCATTGAGTGACCAGGCTAAAGGGGGTGCCAAGTGCATGTCCACCCCCACTGCACTTCCAGACCCAGCTGGATGCAGATAGGCAGGGAGGCATGGGAGAGCTGGGGAGAAAAGGGGAGACCCCACTAGACAGGGGTGGCCTGTGAGGTTCTGAAGCCAGATCTTGGTAGAGGAACCCCACGGTAGTAAACGTGGGAGATTCCATAACCCAGCCTTGCTTACTTTTAACCTTAAAAAATTATTTCATTTGCCAAGATTTACAGTATTATTAAAGTTAGTGTTTTGCAGGAAACATTGCAACCCCACCTACCACCAGAGTGTCCATTTCCCTCCACCATTGTTTCAGGGGCCCTCCCGAGGTCGCTCCCTCCCTCACCTCCTTGCTGTGGTTGCTCAGTTCTGCAGACCAGTTCACACATTCTGTGGGTGTGGGTCGTCTGTTTCTGACTGTGCTTCTCTACATCAGACACATAAAGGAGATCTTGATCATTCGCGAAGGGACTCAGGCAAATGTTGCTCTTTGCCTCCCATATGGGGCGCAACCCAGCAAAGTTGGGGTGTTTGGCTCTTTTTAAATTGTATCAATGTGAGATACACAGTTACATAAACAAAGTTTTTTTTTATGATTGCGTGTCATCCAGACTGTCCCAATACCTTTTCCTTCACCAGTGTACATTTCCCGCCAACAATGTCCTCAGTTTCTCTTCTGCCACCCTTCCCACCTGCCCCAGACTGCCTCTATGGCAGGTGTGCTCTCTCTCTCCCTCTCTCTATCTTTCTCTCTCTCTCCCTCCCTCCTCCCTTATGGCCATTATCATTTGTCATAAATTGAGAGACATCATTCTGTATCTATCCCTTTCCTTTTGACTGACTTCATTCAGCACTATATGTTGGTGAGAGAGGTAATTTACATATTTTAGATGCCATGGCCCTGTCTCTCTTCTGCCTTGATTTAGGGCTCTGTGGTTTCTTCTTAACACCGCAGTTTTATGAGGTTTATTTGTTTCTGTTTTTTCCTATGGGATCGTTGGATGGAATTATGGCTGGGTTTCTATTGGCATAAAAGTCCCTGCAGACATTCAAGGGTCCCTTCGCACCTGTAAGTTCAGTGCAGGAGGTTTGAATATGTGTGTCCTGGGAGGTGAGGCAGAGAACTTTCACGTGGCCATATGGTTTTATAAACTCTAGAAATGATTTAACTGTAGGCAAAGATGCATGCTCCATGAGGCTGTTGCCCACCCATGTAGGCACAATACCTCAGAGTCCGAGGGCCCAACTACCAGGGAAGCAGGTGGGAGGCAGAAGTAAAATGATGCAGAGACAGGCTTAAATGAGGAGGGACCCGTGGCTCACAGGCAAAGAGGTGTGGTCCAATCAGCCAGCGCTTGCCCAGGATCCAAGGCCCGGCTGTCACAAGAGGCTGAACAGGAGCCAGCAGGGGAAGTGGCAGACAAAAGGCAGCAGTGGGTGGTGGATCCCACGATTCAAAGGAGGCAGTGGCCAAGACAGGCCGAGCTGCAGTGAGCCGCCATGGTTTTCTATCAGGGTTAAGGCTAGAAAAGCCAAAACCTATCATTTCTGATCATTATGTAGATGTTCCAAATTCAACATGACTCAGTTTGACTGAGTCACCTGACTTCCGTATCAAACTTATTTCATCTAAAACCTTCCCATCTTTGCTGGTGTGATTCTGTTCTTATAATTGCTTAGAATAAACATATCTTATATATCAGGAAATACTAATAACTATATCTTTGTTATAGTCTTTAATAACTAATAAATATATCTACGATCATCTGTTGTATAGGTTGAAGTAGGGCTGAGAGGCGTTTGTCGATATACTATCACTATATCGACAAACACCTCAGCCCTACATCAACCATAGATCCACAACCATGCCTTGTTTTAAAAACTGATTGTTTTATAGTTGCTCTTTTGGTATTTGCTATATTATAACCTATTTTTAACTCAAAAGAGTGCTCTATTTATTCTTACAAAGAGTCACCACCACATACTGCTGAATGAAGTCAGTCAGGAGGAAAGGGATAGATACAGAATGATGTTTCTCTTATGTGGAATTTAAAGATACACAGTACGGGAGCAAACAATAACCAAATGCAATAGGACTGGAAAGCTGGTCCACAGATCTGAGCTTGTGAGTGTGTGGATGTGGGAGGGGGTGGTTTGAATGGGGAGGGACCTTTGGGAACCTGGTGGGTGGAAGTCGGTACCCTGGTGGCTGGTGTGGTGTTGGAACGATGTATGCAGGGAAAGCATCATTAATGGTATTGTAAGTTATGATTCTTCAATTGAAGTTTAAAAATAAGTCACTCCTTGAGGTGCTTTAGGGGACCCGGAGGTCGTTCCCAGCAGTGTTTGAGGCTCACTAGCGCCACAGCCAAAAGGTGCCAGAGTAGGCCTGCAATGCCACAGCCCAAACTCTGGGCCCTGAACAGGACAAGCTCATGATCTACATTTGAGTTACTCCCCAACCAGGGCAATCTTTTGGTGGGGTGGGTCACACCTGTGATGCTGGGGTTACCTCTAGCTCTGCACTCAGTAATTACTCCTGGTGGTGCTTTGGGGACAGTACCAGGGTTCAAACCTAGTATGACAGCGTCAATGTAAGTGCCTTGCCCTCTGCACAATTGCTCCAGCCCCCCAGAGTAATCATTTCAACGTATCAATTATATCATGTCTTCTCTCAAAGGCTAACAGGATCCTACTGACTTATCATTTCCATTAGGACCTTAGCTCCTGCCACTATTCAATGAACACAATGGGAGCATTTGTGCCTCAAGCTATTTCTCTTTTTTAAACTACATCCCCACCCCATAATCCAGATCTAACTCCCACTCATTGTTTAAAATCTTCACAATAAGGACCAGAAAGGCTCATAGTATAATGCATACGGCTTATGCTTTGCAAGCAGCTGCCAGGGCTCATCCCCACATACAGCTTTTGATCCCTTGAGTACAACATGAAGTGATTCCTGAGTGCAGAGCAGGAGTAGTCTCTGCGCATGGTCCTAAAACAAAGCAAAAATAAATAGTTCACAATAGAATTGAATCTTTAAAGGTGAGCTTCATAAAGTCTTACAGATGTTGATTCTGATGCACACTTGATGCACAGTATAAAATACAAAATGACTCCAAAGTTGTTAAAAGACTTCCCAAAACATTTTCTGCTCCACACAAAAGCAGATTATTCTGTGTTGGTGGGTTCTTGAGAATTGCATGGAAGATTTGCATACAAAATTTGGAAGACTGGTAGTTTATTGTTCAGAAAAAATCGATGGCTCCAGGTCCCTCCCCAGATGTTCCCTGGAACGACATCACAAGTCCTGTCCCTGACGCTGCCCAGTCCCGTGAACAACTTCCCTGTCCTGTCCCATGCAATCTACTCAGACCTCCCATGAACAATGGCCTGTCGCTGTGCAACTCTCTGTCCTGTGTATGCTTTCCCAGTCTCTGGCCATGACATGTGGGCCAAGGGCAAGATCCCTGTGTTCTGGATCTGTCACTGGGCCTCCCAGCTGTATCCTGTCATTCTGTTCCAGCTTTCCTAGTCTGATCATGGCATGTGCAAGAGTGAGGCTCCTGTGCTCTGTACCTTGTCACAGCCTGGGCATACAAGCCCTGCCTGTACCTGAGCTATCCTGGGCATCTGAGCCCTGCCTGTACCTGAGCTATCCTGGGCATACAAGCCCCTGCCTGTACCTGAGCTATCCTGGGCATCTGAGCCCTGCCTGTACCTGAGCTATCCTGGGCATCTGAGCCCTGCCTGTACCTGAGCTATCCTGGGCATCTGAGCCCTGCCTGTACCTGAGCTATCCTGGGCATCTGAGCCCTGCCTGTACCTGGCTATCCTGAGTGACCAAGTCCTGCCTGTACCTGGCCCTGTCTTGCCCTGAGTGACCCACCTGTACTGGTTCCCATGTCTGGGCATGCCACCCTGCCTGATCCTGGAGGGAGAAGAGAAAACTCTCTCTCTACTCAGAGAGAAAGAGAGAGGAAGAGAGAGTAGGAAGGGGTTGGGAGCTTCCTTTTATCTGCTGCCAAATCCCACCCCTAGCCATCCCATTCTACATTCTGAATTGGCTACTTGTTCCAGGGGCAGAGACATCAAGTCACTTGGCGTCCTACACCTCAGCCTGCTGCATCAGTATGACCTATAGAAAAGTTCAGCAAACACTTTCATCGCCACCTCTGCTCATTGCTGGCTCCTTATTTAGGGTTTTTTCTTCTTCTCATAGTTATTTCCACATGCTTTAGAAGGACTTCAAACGTTTTTCTGCTATATTCTAGCCACTGATGTGTCCCAAACACCTAGACAAATCTCATGCCTAGGAGATACTCAATACTTATATATACATCCCATAGACGTGGATATCTATTGAAAACTTTCGGCAATGGAAGTTTCATTGAAGAAAGACTGAAAACATATTATGTTCAACTGTCTAAGTATTTCTAGAGCTTGGTGGAAAAGCCAGGACCATTTTTGAGAGTCATCAGGATAATTTAATAGTTAAAATTGTAGAAATATATATATATATATGTGTATATATATATATATATATATTCAAGGGAAAAGCCATGAAGGCAGAAGACAACTACAAGAGAATCTCAAGTGTAGAACAAAATTTACCAGCAAGCACGAATGGAGAGTTCCGAGACAAAAGAATACAGCTGACAGGAGTTCTCACACAACATCAAATCCTGCAGAGAGGAAAAGGGAACTGAGTGGCAGTATCTGCAACTAACTATACTTAGAACGTTATCATGACCTTTAAGAGAACAGTTATTAAGGCAATTATCTCATAAAAGTTTGACTTTTATAAAAGTATTCACTTATAAATATCAAGTATTCATATTATAAAAATAGTGCAATGGAACCAGGGAAAGATTTTGTTTGCTGCAGTATTTGGAAAGCCAAACATACATAGAAATGTTTGTGGCATAAGCAATAGTATTAAATATTAAGCAATCCAAAATCTTAAAATATTTATACTCTATTGCAACGTCTTAATTTACTGGCCACGTTAGAAAGAGAAGATAGCAGGACAGTGGATGAACCTGAAAACCCTAAGTCTGAGTTCAGGTTCTGCCATTTTCCAGTCTGTGACTTTGAATGCATCGACTCTGTCCCTGTTTTCTTCCCAGTCAGATGTACTAATATTTTCCTTACTTGATTATCAGAAAAATATATGAGAGTACTAAGAAACCGAATAAATAATAAATTTCTTCATTCCAGAGTCAGTTGTATCTGCAGACAGCGCACTGTGTTGAGGAGTTTGCATTTGAACTCAGCTAAGGCTTGATCAGAACACTGACATCTATTGATTCATTTGTTAAGTAAAAATGTCAAGGTCAATGACTGCATTGTTTATCTCATTTGATTAATCTGCAGTGATTTGCAACCTTTTTATATCTGTGGACCAGCTCAGTGTGTAAATGGAAGGCTCACCACCATCAATCTAAGGACATGGTCCAGAGTTGATTCAAACTAGCAGAACAGACTTCAAGACACCAACACCTGGTGAAATGTTGGCCACAACCGCTGTGACTCCATCTTAAGCACCGGACTCCATTTTGTGCCTCAGGGTCACGAGTTTACATCCTAGTAAGAAAAACATGCCAGAGCCCAAGAGCATAAAAATAAGTATCAGACATCGGGCCACAGATAACAGGATGTTTGTTACCAGAAACCAGGCAAGGCGGACGTGAGCAAGAGCACTGGGCAAGTAGGATGAGAGTGATGAGATGTTTGCACGATTGTTTGAGATTTGCACCTGACTCCGGGGCTCATTATTTTGAAAACTAGAAGGCCAGAAAGCCATATGAAACCCAATTTGCTTCTGTACTTTAGTTTTGGCTTAGATAAGGGTAAAAACTCATTCTGCTTCTACAAACCTCAGAGCATATAAAATGCAAAGGCTTCAGTAGCTTGGGGTTCCAGATCTTTTATGCTTGTGGACCCTCAGCCCTCAATGCTGACCCTCAGCCCTCAACCCTCAACCCTTTCTGTCGTAAAAATATCTCTTTTATTTCTGCCCTCATAAATCTGTATGCCTCTGTCTGTCTCTTGGTGTCTGTGAGTTGCAGCAGTTTAACACTGGGGCCCACCCTCAGAGATGATTCTGATGTAATTTTATTGACTATGGTTTGGTCTTTCACTATTAGGAACATTAGCTCTTAGGAATATTAGAAGACAACATAAATTTTAAAAGCTCTCCCGGTGATTCAAATAAGAGGATTCTGTACTCTCTGAGGGTACTGAATCCATATATATCAGACTGGGTATGTATTACCAGTGTGGGAAACAGTATGGAAATTCCTAAAATAAATAAATATGAATAGAGTCAAGAGCCATAGTACAGTGGAAGGGTGATTGCCTAGCGTGCAGCCAATACAGGTTCTATTATTACAGGACCATCTCATATGGTCCACTAAGCCTGCCAGGAGTAATCTCTAAGTGCAGAATCAGGAATATGGCTGAGCACTGCTGGATGTGACCCAAACCAAAAAAATAATTAAGTAATTTAAAATAAAACTGTCAGATGATCCAGCAATTCCTCTTGGTGGGAGTTATCTGAAGAAAACAAAATTACTAATTCAAACTGGCATCTGTACACCTATGGCTAGTGTAGCATTATATACAAGAGCCAAGGTGAGCAAATAACCTACATCTCCATCAGCAAATGGAGAAATCATGGTATATCCAATCATGCAGCATGTAAGGACGTTTTAATCAATTGTGTTTAATAGACATACAATGGTGGTCTCAAATCTCTATTGTTCTAGTGCCAGTAGAAGGAATAAGAATAACACACTGACAATAAATAAGCAATAATATACCGCCAGTAGGAGCAATCAGTCATGGAGGATGAATCCTCTTCCAGGACATCCTTCTAATTGCTATACAACCCAAATGGGAAAGCGTAGACCAGAGAAAGACATGGACACCATGAGGTTTGCACTGAGATAAGATTTCCTATTTCCTACTCATAAAACTAGATTGATACAGTGGCTTATTTTTTTCAGTTATCAAAAAAATAAAATTTTGCCATTTGTGACAACATTATTAGATTTTGAGGACATTATTCTAACTGAAGTTAGTCAGAAAAAAATGCTTTATGATCTCACTTATATGTGATAATTAAATCAATAATTTTTTAAATAAATCTGAAAGACACAATGAATTGGTAGCAACTGGGAAGACATAAATGGGTGAATGAAGCCAAAAGAGAAAAAAAAATCAGTAAATAGGATTCTAATGAGATGAGGTAGGCAAAAGTTTTGCATTTTGAAGCACTATATATTTAAAATAAAATCTCTTCATATTCTCTGAGTTTAAGATACTGGGAAATGTAGTTCCCAAAATACACACTTTTCCAGCTGTGCAGATTCTGGGAAATTTGCAGATTCCCAGAGATACTTTTTTTCCACTATTTTTTCCCTATTCTTTCACTGTTCCCAAACAGTGATATTGAGAGGGTCTGAGAGCAAGGCCTGGGGTGAGTCTGTTTACCAAGTCTGCCTGGCGTCATGCAGAGTGGTGAGACTTGACCTGTTGGACAGGGATAATAGAACAGGGTGGGCAGGAGAGGGATAGTGCAGGCACCAAGGAGCTTGACTTGCCTGCAGACTTCCTCAAGTTCATATGCAGATCCCAGCACTGCATATGGCCCTCTAGCACTGCCAGCAGCGGCCCCCTGAGCCAGGAGTAACCCCAGAGTCAAAACAAAGCGTGTAAGTATCTCATCATTCCAGAGAATATTCTGACACTGGGATCTTATTCTTTTTTTTTTTTTGCCTTTTTGGGTCACACCCGGCAACGCTCAGGGGTTACTCCTGGCTCTGCACTCAGGAATTACTCCTGGCTGTGCTGGGGTGGGGGTGGGGGACCATATGGGATGCCGGGGATGGAACCTGGGCCAGCGTGCAAGGCAGATGCCCTACCCGCTGGGCTATCGCTCCGGCCCCTGGGATCTTATTCTTAACCCCTTCTGGGAAAGGGTGATCCTAATCACAAAGAAAAGGTCTGGAAGTTATTTTGGATGGAAGAATTCAGAAGCTTGCAAGATAGCTTAGTACATGAGTGCATGCCTACTGTGTGCAAAGATTTGTATTTGATCTCCAGCACTGTTCGACCTTCCAAACACTGCTGGGGGTTTCTTCTAAATTTTCTTTCTTAATTTAAACACATTTATCCGAAAGTAGGCAACTAATATTGATGACCATTCAAACTTGAAATAGATATTGTAACATTGGTGATCAAATTAGCATAATGAGATATGGGGTAGTCCTCCCCATATCTCATTATTAGTCCCTCCCACTCCTTGGTTGCAAATTAGTAAGCATAAAAATCTACACAGGCAAGAACATAATTCCTTCTCTTTCCACCCAAGGGAGTCTCTCCCTCCAGGTTTCCTTCTGGCTGCGTCTGTGTTTTGCTTCACAGTCTCCAATCTGCCGCAGTTTAAAGATCGCTAAGCAAGCGGTCCTTCACTGATTTCACACTCCCCAGACAATAATTGCTGTTTCACCTGAAAAAAAATCCTTTTCCAGTAATATATATCACTTTTCTAAGATCAGAACTATACTTTTCCCATATTTAACTTACAGCCATCTTATAGATGTATGTAGCCACGCAGAGACAACATCGATGACTACTAAAATAAAAATGATGAAACAAACCCATGTAGAGTGGAAAAGAGAGCCCATATTCCATTGCTGAGAATTTCCCAAGAGTAAACTTTTCCAATACTCTGTATCACTTTTGAAATCCTTCCTGTTTAGTTACTATAGATGATCAGGAAATTTCAAGTAAACCTGAATAAGTCCTAGGTTTCTTTGGATCTATTTATGGTACCAACTTTCACTCCATGACCTCCAAGTACCCTGTTCAATTAAGCAAGTGTGTGGTACTTTCCCCTGGAGAAACAGCGCTGAGTTTTTTTTAATTTTTTTTTATTTTTACAATTACAAAGATATACAATTAAAAAGTTCATATATGGGTTTTGGTCATACAGTGTTCCAGCACCCATCCCGCCACCAGTGCCCATCTCCCACCACCACCATCCCCGGTTTAGCGCTGAGTTTTATGGAACTTTATTCTCTCATTCTTTTTCCGCAAAACTAATATTCCACTTCATATCCAAGCTTTATAGTTTTAAAGAGGCACATCCTACTCAAAAGCATATGCATACCTATTTTATTCCCACTTGCTGGAGAGCAATCAAGTTGGCTTTGCTTTTTTAGAACATCATAAAAATGTACAAACCCATCAATCAAGATTCAGTGTACCAGATAATATGTTATCCTTTATATATAACATATGTATGTGTGCATGTATATACATTTTCCCTTGTTACAATAATCTGTGTTCAGAGACTCTTAATTTAGTGCTCGCACATCCGTAGTTGTGGTGCTTGCATGCAGCTGGTTGTGTGCAATCACACACTCTGTTTTGCAGATGGCGGCTCCCAGTGGTGGATTCAACGAGGTTGCACTTGTGCACGAGGATGAGCCTAGGAATGTAACTCATGGCCTCATTCTTTCAAGGCACGTGCCTGGTCCAGATAATATTTTAAACTATGAATTTTATCATTTTATACTAAATATATGTGTCATAACTTTTTTCTGTTAATTTAAAATTTTACTGTACCACTGTGAGATATACAATTACAAAGCTTTTTATGATTGGGTCTCAGCCACACAGTGTTCCAGCACCCAGCTCTCTACCACCCTTCCATTATCCCAAAATTCCCTCCACCTTCCTCTATGGTAGGTTTTTCTTCTCCTTCTCCTCCTTCTTCTTCTCCTTCTCATTCTCCTTCTTCTCCTTCTTCTCCTTCTCCTCTTCTCCTTTTTCTCCTCTTCCTCTTCTTCCTCCTCCTCTTCCTCCTCCTCTTCTTCTTCATCATCTTCTTCATCATCATCTTCTCCTCTTTTTCCTCCTCTTCCTCCTCCTCCTCTTCTTCTTCATCATCTTCTTCTTCATCATCATCATCGTCTCCTCTTTTTCCTCCTCTCTTCCCTTCTCCCTCTTCCTTCTCCTTCTCCTCCTCCTCCTCCTTTCTTCTTCTTCTTCTTCTTCTTCTTCTTCTTCTTCTTCTTCTTCTTCTTCTTCTTCTTCTTCTTCTCCTTTCTTCCTACCTCTTTCTCTGCCTCTCTCTCTCTTAATCCCTTCTCTTACAAATTGTGGCTTATGATACGTACTTGTAGGGGTTATCATGTATATCGCTTTGCCTATGCTTAATGCTCAGTTCTAGTCTGGCATTACCATTTCCAACACTTGTTAGCCCACCATCTCACCCACACTTGCCCATGTTAGATTGCAACCATTGTATGTGTGTGCATGTCTGTGCTTTTAGACAGAAGGAACATTGCTATAAACTACACTAAATTGTAAGTAAAAATATGTGCACAAAATGGCATTCCCATTAAAAGTAATTTCAGTTTATATTGCACATGCTATAAAAAATTATTTCTTTAGGGGCCAGAATGAAAGTACAATGCTTAGGGTGCTTGCCTCGCACAGGACCAACCCAAGTTTAATATCTGACACCTTCTACATTTCGTGAGCCCCACCAGTAGTGATCCCTGGGCACAGAACCAGGATTGAGTCCTGGGAACTGAGGGAGTGTGGCTCAGAAGCTAAAAGAATTAGAATCCTTAATACCTCAGCAATGACTGAAGCCTAATCATGAACAGTCTTGTAACTGTATCATCTCGTAGTGGTATAATTAAATTAAAAAATTTAAAAAAACTTTAGCAAGATATTTTAACCAATCAAAAGGTTTCAGATAAATAAGACTCTTCATCACCACAAAATTGCCATTTATTCCATACTAACTGCATTTTGTTCAAATTAAGTGTGAGAAGAAAATGACTCACAGCTTCTAATATATTTAACTGTCTGCAATAGCATTAGTTCCCTTAAGGATTGTTTTGATCTTTAATAAATTAGCATCCATTTCCTTTTAAGAAGCCAGTTTGTCTTCTGGATGGCCTGAGAAAAACAAGGTTGGTGAACATAGTTCAGCATCTTCTAATGCCAGTGAATAACAGGGATGGAGGCTGGGGGATGGGATACCATGTCTTGGGGTCAGGGAGTCAAAGCAAGAAATTCGGAGGGCAAAGCTTGAGTGAACATCAGAGAGGGGGCATCATAGAGCCATAAGGAAAGCACCACTGGTCTGGTGCAGTTTAGCCTCAAGTCAATCAGCACCATGGTGGAGGACGGTACATCAGCCTGCGACAAAATCTCAAACAGCATTCTTTGCTGTTTGCTTTAGGATCATACAACAGTGCCGTCAATTAATCCTCCAGTACCTGTCTCAGGCATCCCTGAATTCAGGGTCCCACGTGATGACCATTTGTACCTGTTTGAGTTCCCTGGGATTTTTCCCTGTAAATTGTTCCTTTTTGCTTTTGTTTTTATTTCCATGTCCTTTGAGTGGCCTTGCTTTCCATTTGCCTTTAGGCTTAATCCCATTCTTTCCATAAAATTTGAAGTACAAGGTCTTCTCTGTACTTAATATGAAAAGTGCTTGTGTAAGATTAATGGTTTAATTTCAGTCTTTGTCTCGAAAGGCAGACCTCATGCACTATTTATGCTCTAAACTTTATGATCTAAAACATTCTGTTAGACTTCAAGTTCCAGAAGGGTTAAGGGCAATATCCATTTTATCACCTCCCTGTAGATGTTGATGGAACAATGTCTCAACATTTGGATTCTTGGGTTTACACTATGTATTATAATGGAGATATTAGGGAAACTCATTAACAAAAGGGGTGGATAACTGATAATAATATATCAAAGAATGAATAGAGAGGCAGTGAGATTATCTATGCAAAATATTTATCAAATAACTTCTGACAAATAGAATTAATGCTGCATAATTAAACACTCAATTATATGTTAGATGTAGGCTAAATAATTTAGTGTGTTTAAACTGGCAGGAATGTGGCTTAGAGACAGAGCAGCTGCCTTGCAATCATGAGACTTTGGGTTAATTCCTTTAACACCACCAATGCAGCTTAGTGCAATCCTGGCAGTACTGCAGTTGTGGTCTCCACAGGCACAAGTGTGACTGTGATCCCTGGTGCCACAAATGTGTATCTCTGGCAAACCACAATCAAGCATCTATGAGCACTGCAGGTGAAATTTGTAAGTCTCATGAGCACCACATTATGTATCTAAGCATTATAACTAAGTGTGGTCCCTGTGGAGCACTGTAACAAAGCATGCAGGAACACTATAATTAAAGCTCACTCTGGTGAGCACTGCACCTAAGAGCACCTGACAAACAAGTGTGCAGAGCACTGTAACCAAGGATGGTACCCTGAACATCACAACTACAACAACAAAGGGAGGGCTGGGGGGGGACAGTAAACAAAGAGAACAAACTAAATAAAAAACAAAATGAATTTTTTCAAGAGTTTATGTTGGACAATTTTGTCTTTTCATTATAAGCAAAATAGGTTTAGAATATGAAAACCTTTAGAGCATGATTCTTGATTTATTATATTGCCAGGTCTGCTTATTAGTGGGGTTTGGTACCAATATTTCAGTTCTTTTTTACTTATCTGTATTCAACAGAAGAAGACAAAACACCAACATGAGATAATCTTTCCTGGTTACATTTTTTGCTATTTTTTATAGTTTCATAATGCATGATATGCCAGGAAGATAAAGTTTATATTCGTGACTCTGATTCATGAGTTTTATTCTGATTCATGCGTTCAAGCAATTTTCAATCTCTTTGGTACTGTTTCAAATACTTCCTTTATTAAAATTGAATACTAAGGGCCCAGTGCCTTAGTACAGTAATTAGGGCATTTGTCTTGCACTCAGCTGACCTGGAGTTCTATTCCAGCACCACATATGGTTCCCTGAATACCCCATATGGTATTAAAATTCAGCATCATGTTCTCATCTCTGTACCCCAGCATCTGAACACAGACTTTTGCTCAACTTTTCCTATAAATCTTAACCTTCTAATCCTTTAACTCTTTTTAATGTATTGCTAAATTCCTGCTGACTAGAAATATAAATATGAATGTTCATTGGAACTCTTTAAAGTAAGTGCATAGATAGTGGACAGTTTCACAATGAAATTGACCACTTCATCTTCAAATGACAGTTTTGCCTGCTCGATGTTTCTGTCATCCCAAAATTCCAAACAGGATCGAACCACTGTCTCCTTCGTTGCAAAATTCTACTTCACACAATGGGGAGAAAAGGCTGCAAAGTTTAAGAAGAGAACTCCCAGAACGACCACCAACTGGGAATTCTTTGGCACCATTGCAGCAACATGGGAAGATACCATCATTGATGACATCGATGAAGAATACAACAGACTGGTTCACCACCTCCATGATTGTGCAAAGAATTCCAAGAGAGTAAAAGCCACAAAAAGGACGCCTGTCTTCAAAAACTGTCGAGCTCATTCTCCAACGTGATAAGGCGTGAGCCTCAGGCGACCAAATGCTAACATCCAAGCTTGCAAAGCAGTGCAGAGAAGCCATAAAAGGAAGAACTCAAAGAGAGAAGACCAGAAATACTGGAAGATGCAGCAGAAGCAGGGAAAAGCATCCGCACTGCCCGCCTGTCCTTCGCCAAATATAAGAAAGATGACTGCCCTCCAACGTCCCGATGGATCTATCACATCTTCCAGAAAGGCAATGGAAAAGATTATCCATGACTTCTACTCAGATCTCTTTGATAGCCACATCCACCTGCCACACACCAAATTCCGCAGGATGGATATGTCATTCCCAACGTTCTCCCTTCTGAAATATGACATGCCATTTCATCAGTAAAGAAGGGAAAAAGCACCAGGCCCAGACAAAGTCAGACCTGAACACCTGAAGAATCTGCCTTCAATACTCATCAATACACTGGCTCGGCTCTTCACATGCTACCTGTCTGAATGCAAGGTGCCCTCCCAATGGAAAACCAGCAGGACAGTTCTACTGTTCAAGAAGGGAGACATCCACGACATTGGCAACTGTCGCCCCATTTGCCTGCTATATGTCATCTACAAGCTGTTCACTCGAGTCATCCTGAACAGGATTGGCAGAACATTAGTTGAAGGGGCAACCATGCGAGCAAGCTGGCTTCCGAAAAGGATTCAGCACAATCAACCATATCCACATGGTAACCAAGATCATTGAAGGGAGTTCAAGATGCCACTCTGTCTCACGTTCATTGATTTACAGAAAGCCTTTGATTCTGTGGAGACTGAAGTGGTCATTGAAGCCCTAGCCAAACAGGGCGTTCAAACCCAATACATCAAGATCTTTCGTGAGCTGTATTACGGATTCACCACCAGGATCTCACCATTCTACAAAGAAGTGATCATCAGTGTCAAATGAGGGGTTCGGCAGGGTGATACCATTTCACCAAAACTCTTCAGCGCCAATCTCAGAACATCATGCGACAATTAGAATGGAAAGGAATGGGAGTGAAGATAGATGGTCAGCAACTACACCACCTCTGCTTCGCTGATGACATCGTTCTAATAACACCAAACATTAGCCAAGCGGCACAAATGCTGGCTAACTTTGACCGAGAATGTGGAAAGAGAGGTCTACAGCTGAATCTCAGCAAAACTATGTTCATGAAAAATGAACTAGTTCCAGAGGCCCCATTCACTCTCAATGGAACAAATATCTCTGAATGCAGCAGTTATGTGTACCTAAGTCAAGAAGTCAACATGATGAACAACCTAAAACCTGAGCTGCACAGGAGGAAGAGAGCGGCATGGAATGCCTTCAAAAGCATTGACGACATAGCAAAAAAGACAAAGAACATCCAGCTCAGGGCACATCTCTTCGACTCCACCGTTCCCCCTGAATTAACATACGCCTCAGAGACCTGGGCCCTATGAAAGCAGGATGAGAATGCTATTCGGGTCTCCCAAAAAGGAATCGAAAGAGCTAAGCTTGGAATATCACACCTCACTCAAGTGAGAGAAGGAATACAGAGCTCCGACTTCCGTCACTGTTCCAGAGTCAGGGATGCTGTCTCGTTTGCCAAGGCATTGAAAATCAGATGGGCTGGACATGTAATGCGATTTGGAGATAACCGCTGGACTAGAGCCATTACCAACTGGATCCCACAGGATGTCAAAAGATCATGTGGCCGCCCACCTACAAGATGGTCAGACTTCTTTGTCAAGACCCTGAAGGAACAGTTTGAGGCTCTTCATATTCCTAAAGCAACCAGATGCCATTGGGCTACACTGGCACGTGATAGGGTCAAATGGAAATGTTACTGGTGCCCACTCGAGCAAATCAATGAATAATGTAACGGGATGTCAAGTGATCAAGTGATCATTGGAACTCTTTAAAATAAGTGCATAGATAGGCTTACTTACTTATTTCCCTAATCAATCCCTGAGCACTTAGAGTCTTCTTCTCTCTGGACTGTCTCTCAGCATAAAGATTATTTGTGTGTCTTTTGGGTAATCATACTTTGTTGGCCTTATTTTCTACCTCTCAGATGGGCTTCAGAACAGTAACTTTCTACATATCTGTGGAATAAGTAAGGGATAATTGCATTATTTCCTTGCAAAACACAACACTTGAAAGATAAATAAAGTTTTAAAAAGATTCAGAATAGAATTGCTATTGAGACAGTCCTATGAAACATCTGAGAGTGACGTTCATATTTATGAAAATTTTTTGTAATATATTTAGATAAGCCAATATGCTCAACACATATTTGTAACCAACCTTGCTCTTATGAAACTATTAAGACGGAAGAGAAAATCAGTGAGATTGAAGATGAGCTGCAGAAAGCACTCAGAGAACTACATAACATGGAAAAGGACCGGAAAATGGATCATCAACAGAAAAGAGAACAATGGGATGAAGCCAGGCAGAACAACATAAGAATCATCGGAGTCCCAGAGGGACAGGAAAGTAACCCCAAGGAAATTAAAAGAGTTAAAAACATCCTGGCTGAAAAGATCCCCAAGTTAAAGGACGAAGGCGTCCAGATCCAAGAAGCCCGACGCGTACCAGCAAGAAGAGACCCCAATAGAAAGACCCCAAGACACATCCTAGTCAAAGTAATGGATGCCATAGATAGAGACATAATTCTTCAGGCAGCAAGGTCAAAGAAAATTGTATACAATGGAGCATCCATTCGAATTTCAGCAGACTTCTCAGAAGACACCCTCCAAGCCCGAAAGCAGTGGTGTTATATAGTAAAAAACGTAATGAAATGAATGCCTCAGCAAGAATTCTTTATCCAGCTAAACTCTTACTCAGATTTGAAGGACAGATATACAACTTCTTTGATAAACAAGATCTTAGGAACTTTGTAAAATCAAAACCAACCTTAAAAGAAGGACTGAAAGATCTACTATAAGATGAGACATAACCCAAAAGAACAACCAACCTATACAGAAAGATGGCATAAAATCCCATGACAATAATCTCTCTCAATGTCAGTGGTCTAAATGCACCAGTTAAGAGACACAGAGTAGCAAAATGGATGAAAAAAATTGAATCCGACATTCTGCTGCCTTCAAGAAACACACCTGAACAATCGGAGCAAAGACAGGCTCAAAATAAAAGGCTGGAAAACAATCCTTCACACAATCAACCCATCCAAAAAGCTGGGGTAGCCATACTGGTATCCGACAACATAGACTTCAGGCTAAAGAAGGTCAGAAGGGGCAATGAAGGTCACTTCTTAATAGTCAAGGGATGCATATATCAGGAAGAAAACACGCTATTAAGCATATATTCACCCAACTAGGGGCCAGCAAAATACCTAAAACAACTACTAATGGACTTCAAATAAGACATTGACAGCAACACAATTGTAGTTGGAAACTTCAACACTGCTCTATCAACCCTGGATAGATCAACAAGATTGAAACTTACCAAGGAAATACTGGCCCTAAAAAGAAGAGACGGAAGAAAGAGGGCTGGTAGACATATACAGGGCATTTCATCCCCAAAAGCTGAATACACTTTCTTCTCCAGTGCACATGGAACATACTCCAAAATAGATCACATGCTGAGCCATAAATCATACCTCCATAAAATCAAGAAGATAGAAATTGTGCCAACTATTTTTTCAGACCATGATGTACTGAAAGTAGAAGTTAATTGTACACAAAAATGGAGACCAATACTAAGTACCTGGAAACTAAACAGCTCACTGCTGAACAACCAGCAAGTTATAAAAGAAATCAAAGAGGAAATCCAAAGATTCCTGGAAATAAATGGGACTGAAGACACGAATTACCAGAACTTGTGGGATACAGCAAAAGCAGTGTTAAGAGGCAAGTTCATAGCTCTTCAAGCATTCATCAGAAAAGAAGAAAAGGCCATCACAAACAGTCTGACCTCACAATTTAAGATCTTAGAGAGTGATCAACAAAAGGAGCCCAACCCAAGCAGAAAGAAAGAAGTAATAAAACTTAGAGCAGAAATCAATGAGATGGAATGTCAAAAAACAATCCAGAAGATCAACGAAACCAAAAGCTGGTTCTTTGAAAAAAATAGACAAGATTGACAAACCACTTGCAAGACTTGTAAGAAAAGGAAAAGAGAGAACCCAAATAAATAGAATCAGAAATGAAAACGGGGGCATCACAACAGAAACCACAGAAATTCAAAAGATCATGAGAGATTACTATGAGAACCTGTATGCCATGAAACAAGAGAACCTAGAAGAAATGGACAAATTCCTGAATTCCTATAGCCTCCCAAGTCTGCAACAAGAAGATTTGGAATACCTCAACAAACCTATCTCCATCGAGGAGATAGAATCGGTAATCAAAAGTCTCCCCAAACACAAAAGCCCAGGTCCAGATGGATTCACCAGTGAATTCTACAAAACCTTTAAAGAGGACCTACTCCCAATTCTTTTTTAAGCTCTTCCAGCAAATTGAAGAAACAGAAACACTCCCAAATAGCTTTTACGGGGCACATATCACCCTGATACCCAAAGCAGACAGAGATGTCACAAAAAAGGAAAACTACAGACCTATCTCCCTGATGAATACAGATGCTAAGATCTTCAACAAAAATACTAGCAAACAGAATCCAAATAGTCATCAAAAAGATTATACACAATGACCAAGTGGGATTCATCCCGGGAATGCAAGGGATGGTTCAACATCCGCAAGTCAATCAACATAATACATCATATCAACAAAAGAAAAATAAAAACCATATGATCATATCAATAGATGCAGAGAAGGCATTTGACAAGATTCAACACCCGTTCATGATGAAAGCTCTCCGTAAAATGGGGATTGAAGGAACCTTCCTCAAGATAATCCAGGCCATCTACTACAAGCCCACAGCGAGCATCATTCTCAATGGGGGAAAAACTGAAAGCCTTCCCCTTAAGATCAGGGACAAGACATGGCTGCCCACTCTCACCACTTCTATTCACTATAGTACTGGAAGTACTTGCCATAGCAATCAGGGAAGAAAAAAGACATTAAGGGCATCCAGATAGGAAGGGAAGAAGCCAAGTTATCACTATTTGCAGATGACGTGATATTATACCTGGAAAACCCAAAACTCTAGGAGACCAAGAGGCTCCTAGAAATAATACATTCCTATAGTAGAGTGGCAGGGTACAAAATCAATACCCAAAAGTCAATGGCCTTCCTATATGCAAATAGTGAAAGAGAAAAAAGGGACATTAAAGAAACTATCCCATTCACAATTGTGCCGCAGAAAACCAAATACCTAGGAATCAGTTTGACAAAGAATGTAAAGGATCTCTACAAAGAAAACCACAAAACGTTACTTCAGGAAATAAAAGAAGACCTGAGGAAATGGAGACATATTCCCTGCTCATGGATTGGAAGGATTAACATTATCAAAATGGTTAGAGCTTTATACAGATTCAATGCGGTGCCTATAAAGATACCCATGATGTTCTTCAAAGAAATTGAACAAACACTCCTGAAATTTGTATGGAACAATAAATCCCCACGAATAGCTAAAGCAATCCTTGAGAAAAAGAAGATGGGAGCTATCACTTTCCCCCAACCTCAAGCTCTACTACAGAGCACTTGTAATTAAGACAGTGTGGTATTGGTAGAGAGACAAACCCGTAGACCTATGGAATAGAACTGAATATCCTGAAACACACTCTTAAATATACAACCATTTAATCTTCGATAAAGGAGCAAAAAATATTAAGTGGAGCAAAGAAAGCCTCTTAAGCAAATGGTGCTGGGAAAACTGGGCAGCTATGTGTAAAAAATAAACAGACCTCCTTCTAATGCCATGAACAAAAGTCAGATCAAAATGGGTTATAGATCTCAACATCAGACATGAATCTATAAGGTACATCGAAGAAAACATAGGAGAAACGCTCTACGACATTGAATCTAAAAGTATCTTTAAAGACGACACACCACTGACCAAGCAAATGGAAGCAAAGATAAACAAATGGGATTATATAAAGTAGAAAAGCTTCTGCACCTCAAAAGAAATGGTGACCAAGATACAAAGACAATCCACAGGGTGGGAAAGGATATTCACCCAATACCCACCTGACAAGGGGTTAATATCCAGGATATATCAGGCACTGGTAGCACTTCACAAGAAAAAACAGCCAACCCCATCAAAAAATGGGGAGAAGAAATGAACAGAAGCTTCCAAAAAGAAGAAATTCGAATGGACAAAAGGCATATGAAAAAGTGCTCTTCATCTTTAATCATCAAGGAGATGCAAATCTAAACAACAATGAGGTGCTATCTCACACCAGAGAGACTAGCACACATCCAAAAAACAGCAAGGACAGCCGGTGCTGGCGTGGATGTGGGGAAAAAGGGACTCTCTCTCATCCACTGCTGATGGGAGTGCGGACTGGTCCAGCCCTTTTGGAAAACAATATGGGCATTCCTCCAAAAACTAGATATTGAGCTCCCATTTGATCCAGCAATAGCACTCCTGGGAATATACCTGAGAGACCAAAAACAGCATAGCAGAAACACTATCTGTACTTCTTTATTCATCTCTGCACTATTCACTATACCTAGAATCTGGAAACAACCTAAATGCCCGAGAACAAAGGACTGGCTAAAGAAACTGTGGTTCATCTACACTATGGAATACTATGCAGCTGTCAGAAAAGATGAAATTTTGAAATTTACCTGCAAATGGATGGACATGGATACTATCATGCTGAGTGAAATTAGTCAGAAGGAAAAGGACAGATATAAAATGACTGCATTCATTAATAGGACATAAATAGATACCAGTGTTTTACTAAATGTGGGAAATGGTAATGGCAGATTAAAACTCACCATTGAATATACACAAAGAGACTTAAGTGATAAACTCTAAATATCTGCAGGGCTAGCCACAATGTGTAAAATAAGAGGGGAGAGAGAGTGCAGAGACAGAGAGAGAGAGACAGAGAGAGAAAGAGAGGAAACGGGGCTACCTGCTACTGAGGCAGCCTGGGGATGGGTGGGAGGGGGTGGGTTACATTGGTGGTGGAAATGGGGCACTGGTGGAGGGATGGGTGCTGGAATACTGTATTGCCAAGAACCAATTATGAACACCTTTTTAATTGTATGTCTCACGGTGGTATAATAAAAATTTTAAAAAAA